>CAUYQV010048418.1:0-14092 GCA_963574575.1 Galagoides demidoff
GGCGTTGTGGCAGGCACCTGTGGTCCCAGCTCCTTGGAAGGGTGAGGCAGGAGACTCGCTTGAGCCCAGGAGTTGGAGGTTGCTGTGAGCTGTGATGCCATAGCACTCTACCCAGGGGGACAGCTTGAGGCTCTGTCTCAAAAAAAAAAAAAAAAAAAAAGAATAATAAGCTTTATTTCTCAACATAAGCTCCATCAAGGTCAAGACACTTTTGTAGGCCACACACAGTGGAACACACCTGTAATCCTAGCACTCTAGGAGGCCCAAATGGGTGTATTGCCTGAGCTCAGGAGTTAGAGACCAGCCTGAACAAGAGTGAGACCCCCATTTCTACTAAAAGTAGAAAACCCAGGCGGTGACCATAGCTCAATGGGTAGGGTGCTAGCCACATACACAGGGGCTGGCAGGTTGGAACCTGGCCCAAGACCGCTAAACAACAATGACAACTGCAACAACAACAAAAATATAGTCAGGCGTTGTGGTGGGCACCTGTAGGCTCAGCACTTGGGAGGCTGAGGCAAGAGAATCGCTTAAGCCTAAGAGTTTGAGGTTGCTGTGAGCAGTGACGCCATAGCACTCTACCAAGAGTGACACAGTAAGACTCTGTCTCAAAAAAATATTTATTTATTTATTTTAAAAAAAGAACTGAGGGTTCCAGGAGTTTAACCATGTCAGTGTAGTATTTTTTTATATATTAACAGGAGAAAAATGGGTCCCCTTTAAAGAATTTTAAAATTAGGAAAGAAGAAGCGATCAGAAGGAGCCAAGTCAGGACTATAAAGTGACACCTAATGATTTTCCATAGAAATTCTCAAAAAATTGCCCTTGTTTGATGAGAGGAATGAGAAGGAGCATTGTCAGAGTGAAGGACTGTCTGGAGAAGATTTCCCACGTTTTTGTTTTCTTGTTGTTGTTAAAGCTTTGGGTAACTTCCTCAAAATATTCTCCTAATAAACAGATGTTGTCGTTCTTTCACCCTCCAGAAAGCAAGCAAGCAAAATGACTTAATCATCCCCTAAATTGTTGCCATGACTGACTTTTTACCCGTTTGCTGCTTCTGGTTTCTCTGGACCACTCCCACCAGTTGGTAGCCACTGGTTTGATTGTGATCTGTCTTCAGGATTTGCTGGTAAAGCTATGACCATCTCCCATTAATAATTTTTCAAAGAAAAGCTCCAGGATCTCAATTCCACTTGTTCAAAATTTCCATTAGAAGCTCTGCTTTTGTCTGCAGCTGATCTGGGAGAAAGGGTGTTGGCACTCACCAAGTGGAAAATTTGCTCAACTTTGCTTTTTCAGTCTGAATGGGGTAAACTGGCCTGGTATAGTGTCTCAGGCTTGTAATCCCAGCCAAGGTGAGAGGATCACTTGAGTCTAGGAGTTTGAAACCAACTGGGACATCGAAGTGAGACCCTATCCCTACAAATAAAAATTAGCCAGGAATGCTGGCATGCACCTGTAGTCCCAGCTACTCAGGAGGCTGAGGCAGGAGGGTTGCTTTAGGCTGAGAGGTGGAGACTGCAGTGAACCATTGCTCCACTTCACTCCAGCCTGTTTTATGGAGAGAGGGGGGAAGGGAAGAAGAAGGAGGAGGAGGAGGAAAGAATGGAAGAAAGGAGAGAAAAGAATTTGTGTAAGTTGAACCATTTGAGGTGTCTATGGTATTGGCTATTGTTTGTGCTGTTAATTTTTAGTCCTCTTCAATTAGGGCATGAACAAGATTACTTTTTTCATTGCAAACTCATGTGGATGGTCAGCCACTGCTGGCTTCATCTTCAACATCGTGTTCCTTCTCAAAATGATTTCTTTGGGGCATTGTCCCCATAAACTTTTCATAATGCATCCATGAGTTTACCATTCTATTGCCTAAGCTTCACCATAAATTTGGTGTCTGTGCTTCATTTTAGCAGAATTCAGGTTGCTCTGATAGGGCCTCTTTTCAAACTGATGTATTTCTTAGTGCCTCAAACTACTACATCCTGTTCAGAGACATTATGAAGAGTAAATATGAGTTGCACCAAAAGGTGCAATAACATTTCTGAAATCCATGCATAGTTTTTTTCATAAGATGCATTTTTCATTAACTTTTTGAAGACCCTTTATATAGGAAAAAACAGTGTACAGACTTTCAAGCATTCAACTGGGGGTCTTGGGACTATCACCTACCTGCATGCAGATAAGGGAGGACAACTGTATTAAAAACCTATCCTTTATTTATCTGAAATTCCAATTGAATGGAATTGTATCAGGTGCCAACCCTATCCTGGAGCAGTTAAAAATACTAGAGGCCTTATGCCCCTGTGAGATTCGGTAGCTTTGAGTGGAACCTAGCCTGGAATGCGTAGTTTTAAAATGGTATTCAGATCACTGGCCTGGGTGGGACGCCTGGTACTTTACCACACCAGGCTGGTGAGGGTCTAGGCTCTCCTCCCTGTGAAAACACACATTTTCTTACTTACTCGTTCTTCAGTCTTTAATAAGTTAGGCTAGTACGACTTGGGCCTCCATAGCTGTTGCCTCTGGGACTTCGGCCTGGATCAGTGCTCTCGGGTGTGCCTTCTTGTCCCCGCTGTCGAGACAACCAGCGGGGTTTTTGCAGAGGCCAGCCCCATTTCCTTTGGACTCACTGATTTTTCTCATCCAGAGAGGGTTGGCCAATTGTTCCCTGCTCAAACTGTAACTTTCTAAAGCAAGGCGGTGACAGAGGGCCGGAGGGGAAGAGGGTGGGGCCCGGGACAAAGAAGAGGGTGGGGTCAGGCCAGGCTCACTGTTCCCTCCTACACGACTTGGCCCACAGTTCGCTTTTTCCCTAGAGAACTCCCGCCCTCGCTGCGACCCATCGGCGGAGTCCACTGCCCACCAAGGCTCCCGGCTGGAGTTGGCGAGGCTTGTGGGCTGAAGGGGGCTGGCAAACAGAGCCTTGCCCACAGCCAATCACAGCAGGGCCCAGCGACGTGGCTGGACCAATCCGGACCCAGGAGGTCTCAGCGTTGATTTACCTGATCCCAGGTGAGCTCGATTCTACCAGCCCCAGGTGCACGGAGCACAGGATGGAGCGGGCCGGTGAGTTGTCACCAGGAGGCCTTCCTGGGGCTGAGTTCCCAGCGGAGCCCGTGGAAAGCCACGTCTCGGACCTGGAGCAGCCGCAGATACCCGCGGCGACGCAACAGCCCGAGAGTCCCCAGGGCAGCCCAACTCTGGCCGGGACCGCGAAGGATGCGGCGGGCGCGGGCCTGGACCCCCCAGGGGAGAAGAAGCTGTCCCCGTCTCGCCCTGGGCTCCAGCGGGGGCCGCCGCTCAGCCTGGGCTACGGCGCCTTCCGCCGCCTGGGGTCAGCCGGCTCCGAGCCGCCGTCGCCGGGTCCCGCCTGGGCCGAACAGCCTCGGGACGGCGAAGCGCCCGGGGTCGAGCTGCAGCCGTGGGCCGCTCCGAGCGAGCCGGCGCCCGGCGCCTGGGCACCCATGGAGCTGCAGGTGGACGTGCGCGTGAAGCCCGTGGGCGCGGCAGGCGGCAGCCGCGCACCCTCGCCAGCGCCCTCCACGCGCTTTCTCACTGTGCCGGTGCCCGAGTCCCCAGCCTTCCCCCGCCACGCCTCCCCTGCGCACCCGCTCCTGCAACGGACACCATCCCCGGGCAGCACTTGGGGCCGCGGCTCGCCGCTGACCACAGCCCGGATAGAGAGCGGCCGTGACGCCGAAGGTAGGGCCAGCCCCGCAGAGGGAAGCGCGGGCTACCCCACGTGCCGCTGCCGCTGCAAAGAGCTGGGACTGGAGAACGAGGACGCGGTGCTGCTACACCCCGGCAACAAGAAACTGCCCCGGGCGATAGCGCTCTTAGGTAAGTGCTCTCAGGCGCCGCAGCGTGAACACACGTACACACCCACACCTGCCCAGCACCGGGCCACTCGCATAGAGGGGCAGGGGCACCGCAACGACCATCCGATACCCCGATCCCACCTGGCCTCTGGGACTAACAACCAAAACCATCTATCTGGTCTAAGTGAATTGTTCCAGATGAGAGGTAGTTAATTCAGATCCAGTGCTGGTCATTGCAGGCGGAAACAGGTTCCAGGCTGGCCCAGACCGCTGCTCTGCCGTGGGTCGATTTCTCCAAGGTCCAGGCTGGTTCTTTCTCTCCACATATCGAAGCGCACTTGGCCCCAAACACTCATCCGTTCAGCAGATGTTGAGCTAGTGCTAAACCTGACCCAGAATGGCTAGCTTGTGTGTTTGCCTGTGCGTGTTGGGGGTGAGGCGGGAGAGACAGCTTGGCCCAGAAGGACGAGCCAGAGAAAGATAAACAATCCTGTCCTGAAGTGTGTGGCTGGTGAACTTGGAGCACGATGAAGCTTGAAAAGTGAGTAGGAGTTGGGAGTGGCAGGGGCTCCGACATAGGGAGATGGATAAGAGCCGAGGCCAGGGCTCGGCACCTGTGGCTCAAGCGGCTAAGACACCAGCCACATACACTTGAGCTGGTGGGTTTGAATCCAGCCCAGGCCGCCAAACAACAATGACCGCCGCTACCAAAAAATAGCCGGACGTTGTGGCAGGCGCCTGTAGTCCCAGCTACTTGGGAGGCGGAGGCAGGAGACTTGCTTGAGCCCAGGAGTTGGAGGTTGCTGTGAGCTGTGATGCCAGAGCACTCTACCCAGGGGGATAGCTTGAGGCTCTGTCTAAAAAAAAAAAAAAAAAGAGCAGAGGCCAGGACGGCCTCCCAGCAGGCCAACTGGTGGAAGTCTGGCTGATGGAGATAAAAGACAAGCCTGCTCCACAGGCACCAGGTAAAGGGGTACATAGACCATAGGGTGCAGGGGCTTAGATCACTGAGAAACTTTTGCAGAGTTTGGTGTAAGCACACGTTCTGCATGATGGAATATTTTCTTTCTTTCTTTCGACTCTCATTCTGTCACCCTGGGTAGAGTACCGTGGCACCATAACACACAGCAACCTCTAACTCCTGGGCTTAAGCAATCCTCTTGCCTTGGCCTCCCAAGCAGCTGGACTCCAAGCATTTGCCCAGCCAGTTTTTCTATTATTATTAGAGACAGGGGTCTTAATCTTGCTCAGCCTGGTCTGGTTCAACTCTTGAATTCATGCAATCCAACCACCTCTGCCTCCCAGAGAACTAGATTACAGAAATGAGTAATTCTAGAGAGATGGAATATTTTCTATTGCTGTTAAAACAAATTACCACAAATTTAGTGGCTTTGGGTGACAAAAATTTGTCTCACAGTGCTATAGGTCAGTTTGACACCAGCTTCCTGATATAAAGTGGAGTCAGCAGGGCCGCCTCACTTTCTGGGATGGGGAGGGCCTCTTTTCTTGCCTTTTCCAGCTTCTATGGGCCACTGCATTCCTTAGCTCATGGACTTCTGTGTGTTCAAATCCAGCAATGTTGAGCTGAATCCTTCTCCCACCACTGCCTCTCTGCCCCAAAGGTTCCACCTCCTCCTCCCATTTATTTATAAGGACCCCTGTGATTACACTGGGCCCAGCCAGGTAATCCAGGATAATTACCCCCTCTCTAGGTCAACTGATTATCATCAACCTTAATTCCACTTTGCCACATAACCTAACGTAATCACAGGCTGCAGGGATCAGGACGTTGATATCTTTGGGGAGATGTTATTCAGTTCAGTACACACAATGACTCCAGCTGTTCATCTTAAAGAAGCTGTGATGGACTGGGTGCAGTGGCTCACACCTGTGATCCTAGTACTCTGGGAGGCCAAGGCAGGAGGATCCCTTGAGCTCAGAAATTCAAGACCAGCCTGAGCAACAGGGAGACGCCATCTCTACTAAAAATAGAAAAAGTACCCAGACGTGGTGGTGCACATACATATAGTCCCAGCTACCCAGGAAGCTGAGGCAGGAGGATCACTTGACCCCTTGAGTTTGAAGTTGCTGTGAGCTTAACTAGGGCCATGGCACTGTAGCTTGGGCAACAGAGTAGGACTGTGTCTCAGAAAAAAAAAAGAAAAAAAAAAAGCTCTGACAAACAAGGCTGGGCTAATAACATGGTTGGGGTCTTATTCTAGAAAGAGAGCTCTGACTCTCTAGTGGGGAAAGGCAGGACAGACAAGAGATGGAAGAAGGGGACATCAGTTAGGACATGATAGCATTAGTTCATGGAGAGATGCTGAAGGCTTGATCTATGGCAGAGGTAGGAGGATCTATGATACACACAGGCTGGGCCCCTGAGCCGATGAAGTAAGCTAATGGGAGGAGGGGGATAACTCCTACATTTCTGACATGAGTCACTAGAGCAGTGGTTCTCAACCTGTGGTCGCAACCCCTTTGGGGTTCGAACGACCCTTTCACAGGGGTCACTTAATACATCCTGCATATCAGATATTTACATTACAATTCTTAACAGTAACAAAATTACAGTTATGAAGTAGCAACTAAAATAATTTTATGGTTAGGGGTCACCACAATATGAGGAACTGTATTAAAGGGTCACAGCATTAGGAAGGTCAGCATTAGGAGACCACTGCACAAGAGGATGGGTCGTGATATCTTTCCAAAATGGAGAATGTGGGAAGAGGTGTGGGAGAAATAAATGAGATGGTGCCTTTGGGAGTTCTAGGGAGGGATGTCATGTAAAAGAAGAGAAAGAGGCTTGGCACCTGTAGCACAGTGGTTACGGCAACGGGCACATACATCGAGATTGGCAGGTTTGAACCCAGCCCAGGTCAGCTAAGCAATGACAACTGCAACAAAACATAGCCAGGCATTGTGGCAGACACCTATAGTCCCAGCTACTTGGGAGGCTGAGGCAAGAGAATCGCTTAAGCCCAAGAGTTGGAGGTTGCTGTGAGCTGTGATACCATGGCACTCTACCCAGGGCAACATAGTGAAATTCAGTCTCAAGAAAAAAAAAAATAAAAGAAGAGTAAGAAGAGCCAATGTAAGTGGTAAGAGGAGAATCAGGAGGCAGAGAAGCAGGAAAAGAAGAGCCTTTCTGGGAAAGTGTGGTCAACAATGCTGAGTGTCAGATTCTGGGACTGGACAATCAGGACAGTTGCCACATTCAAACAGTTCTAGAGACGATCAGGTAACCAGGGCTATGGGGGAGAGTAGGTGGGAGGATGAGCGATCCCAGGTGGGTGCTGATGGTTGGTTCTCTGGTTTTGCTTTCTGGGAAATGTGGGTTAAAGAATCTTGGGTGCTAGGCATGGCGGGTATGCCTATAGTGTGCCCTTCCTGCCAGTCAGGCGGCTGAGGCAGGAGGAAGGACCACTCTCGCCAGGTGTTCTGGGCTATAGTACTATGCTGATTGGTGTCTGCACTAAGTTCCATATCAACATGGTAACCTTCTAGGGACAACCAGGGGTGAACCAACCCAGATCAGAAACAGAGCAAGTCAAAATTCCCATGCTGATGGGGGGTGGGGGGTTTACCCTGTGAATAGCCACTACACTCCAGACTGGGCAACATAGCCAGACCCTGTTTCTAAAAAGCAAAACAAAAAAAAAAATCTTGTGTTTCCCAGCACAAGACCGAGGCTTGGCCTGAGGGACACTGCTTGGGTTTGGAGCTCTGCTGAGCGGTTTCTGCCTATGGAATCAGGGTGCCTATCTCAACAAGCAAGGGCCTAGATGATAGAGTGAGACTTTGTCTTTTAAAAAAAAAAAGCTTCTTAGAGGTGGGGTAGGGTAAGGTGGGGATCTCCCTTTGGCTGGTAGTTTGGGAGAACAGGTGGCTCTGCACAGGGCTGTTCCCAAATCAGCCTCTTGGAATAAGGTGGGTCCTCCTAAATGGTGTGTGAGAAGTTAGGGGCAAGCTTGTATTGCTTTCCTGCTTTGTTTTCTGAAAGGTCAGAGCTAGAGAGGTGTAAGTTTTCAGAGATCTCAAGAAATAAAACATAAAAGATAAAAGGTCTGAGCTAACTTTAGTTTCAGCAACCATCCTTGTATTTACTTAGGTGACTGGCAGATTTATTTTATGTTTCTTTTCCAGCGTTTTTAGTTCTGTTTTGTTATTTTAAGACTCAATTTATTAAAAAAAAAAAAAGATAAAAGTTTGGAAGAAAAAAAAAGACTCAATTTATAGGTATCTTTTATTCCAAGCATTTTCAAGCCCCCTTCTTTTGGGTAATAGCGTTATTGAGATATAATTCATATACTGTAAATTCACCCATCTAAAGTGTACAAGTCAGTGGCTTTTAGTGTATTCACAAAATTGTGCAACCATCACCACAATCAATATAGATTATTTTCATCATTATTATCATCCAAAAGAAACTCGTAGCCCCTGCCAACCCTTCCACCTTGACTCCACTAGTCAAGGTGACCACTAATCTGTTTTGTGTCTAGACATTGGTCTATTCTGGACATTTCATATCAAAAGACTCAAAGAATATGTGGCCTTTTGTGTCTGGCATCTTTCATTTAACATGTCTTCAAGGTTCATCCTACTGTAAGGTGTACCAGCATTTCCTTCTTTTTTATAGCTGAGTAATGATCCCATGTACAGATCTATCACATTTTGTTTATCTTTTCATCAATTGATGGAAATTTTGGTCATATCCCTTTGAGAAGCAGATTAAGTATTTTTTTAAAAAGGATTTCAGGGGGCAGAGCCTGTGGCTCAAAGGAGTAGGGGAGCCGGCACCATATGCCAGAGGTGGCAGGTTCAAACCCAGCCCCGGCCAAAAACTGCAAAAAAAAAAAAAAAAAGGATTTCAGAAAAGTCATAGATGGAATGTTGACTTTTTGTACATCAATGTGACACCCATCCCTTTCTGATCTTTGAAGCAGGTTTTTTCTCCAATGCAAATGAAAAACTAGGGATTTCAAAAGTGTCTATGATTTAAAAGTTGAATTATGATTGAAAAGGTGCTTCATTAAAAACCTTGGGAATGTGTTCCTTTTTATTTGTGTGTACTGTATGCATGTGTGTATTTATATATGGATGCACATTATACTGATATACATGGGGGGATTTAAATGCAATTAGTCTTTTTGAAATAGTAAAATATTGCTGCAGAATTACTTCTGCTTTTATTTCAAGCTTTGACCAGTATGATAATTTTGCTGTCACAACTTGCATAATGACTCTGTGGTCATTTGGTCATACATCAAATGCTGTAACCATTCCGAAAGAGGAGAGTTGCTTTCTTGCTATAGCTGACTTCATGCTTCTGTGTTCCAGTTCAGGAATGCTCACTGTTCATCACTGTCCCTGGCTGCGATTAATCATTCAGAATCGTCCCTGCTCTCTCCTATCCTTCACATTCCCTGCTCTGGCTTCCTAGTTAACAGGGCCGGGTTTGAGTGCCATCCACTTCCAAGCCGTTGCCACCTATGCCTCCACCCAGAACACCCTCCCACCTCCTCCATGGCTCAGCTCCCTCCCTCAGCCTCAGTCCAGCCACCTATATGGTCCCAGTGGTCCCTGAGTGCAGGACTGCTGCTGCTGACACTCACAGCTGTGTCCTGCTCTCAGTCTGCAGAGTGCTACGTGCACAACATGTAAAACCTGGAGAAACTGAGGCAGGTGTGATGTTGATGGGAAAACATCAAGACACCGGAGTGGCCCGTGCAGCTGGGACTCAGGCCCAGGGCTGTCAGCTCCCATATGCCCTCGCTTCTCTTCCTGGTGGTATAATAGTTTCTCCCACTCGCCTTTGCTCCTTGAGTACAGGGGTCTTTCCTTTCTCTGTGGCATCTGTGCCCTGTGGCTAATGTACAGTTAAGTGCTCAGTAAGTGGTTTTTAGCCAATTATCTCTTCTCTTTCTGAAATAGAATCTTATGTCTTCTACGCTAATTATTTAAGAAGGACGTCTTCTATCCTCTTTCTCTGAAATATAAAGTTGGAACCTAAGTTGGGCCGATGCGCTGGGTGCTGGTGAGGTGAGTCTCATTCTGGGTTGGGCTGGTTCCCTCTAACCTGCCTCTCCTGTTTGCCCCACCCCAGGGCTGCCCACGTACATGAAGTCCCTGCGCTGGGCCTTGGCAGTCATGGCTGTGCTCCTGGCAGTCTCTGCAGTCACCATTGTGGCCCTGGCCTCTAGAGCAGGTAGGGTTCTCCCCACCCCCACTGTCCCTTCTCCCTGGCAGTCAGGCACCAGGGCTGTGTCTAGCACTGTGGGGATTAGAAAGAGACAACCCCACCCTCACTGGGCGGTGCAACATGAAGACACGGGGCTTGTTGAACAAAGTTAAAAACAATTTGGTCCTTGCTTCCACTAGGCACAGCTTGTGCCCCAACAAGTAATTGGATGCCAGCCTGTACAACTTCCGTGGGGCCCTGCTCACCCTCCTTTCTGCCCCAAGCCTTGCCAATTCCAGGCTCCAGATTTGCCCCCTCGGTCAAGGCAGCAGCCAGGTTTGTTTGTTACACGCACACGGTTTACCCTGCAGCTCACCAGTGGTCTCTGCTTACAGGGGTCAGGTGCCAGCCATGCCCTCCAGGCTGGGTGTGGTCCGAGGAGCACTGTTATTACCTCTCTGTGGAAGCGCAACCCTGGGAGGCCAGCCAGGCTTTCTGCTCAGCTCACAGTGCCACCCTCCCCCTGCTCAACCACACCCAGGTAAGAAGGGGGTGGCCAGTTGCAGCGGGGAGGGACCTGGGGGTACATGTCATTCCAGACCTCAGGATCCAAGCAGTGGAAGCAATCTGAAAGATCTGGTGCAACTCTCCACATTGAAGTTACATGCAGGGGACCAGACCTCCCATCTCTGAGGTCTTTAACTTGTCTTCATTCTAAGAGGTGGAGCCAGGGTACTCCCATCCAGCCTGGTGGTCACATAGTTAGCTGTGAGGTCAGGAGCCAGTGTGTGCTGGTCCAGGCCTGCTGATGGGGCAGGGGTGGGGGATACACAGACACACATGTCCTCTCTGGGAGGTGGTATAGAAAATAAAGTACCTCAAGTGAGTTTACCAGTCAGCTAGTGTTATACTGGATAACAAATCATCTCAAACTCTCAAACTCCTCTGTGATTTAAGACAATAAGCACTTATCTCTTGATAGTCTGTAGGTCAACTATTGATAGGCTGGTGTTGGCTGGGTTTCACTGGTCAGCTTTAGGACACGGCTGGCTGGGCCTGAGTGCAAGAAGCCAGCTGAACCATGCAAGCATCATACAAGGCCACTGCTCATGTCTTACCAGCTGACATCCCAGTGGCCAAAGCAGTAACACAGCCAAGCCCAACATCAGAGTGGCAGTGTGGTATATTCTGTCCCGCAGCACAGGGGACAAGGAGTGAATATTAGCTGACCAGTAATCTAGTCAATGGATTTCAGAGCAGCTATAAAAAAAGACCAGTAACCTGGATCCAGCCCTTGGCTTAATTTTTATTTTCTATTTTTAAAAACTGTGTTACAGTAGACATGTGTATAACACGAATTTACCACCTTAACCGTTTTAAGCACACAGTTCAGTGATATTAAATTCCTGCACAGTGTTGTATGCAGCCATCACCGTCATCCCTCCGCTGAGCACTCTTCCTCTCCTGCCCCTGAAATGCTGCACTCTGCAAACACTAATTCCGACTTCTCTCTGCCCCCAGCCCCTGGCAGCCACCATTCAACTTTCTGCCCTTCTGATTTTTGACTACTATAAGGACCTCACAGAAACCAAATCATATATTATTTGACTGTTTTGACAAACTTACTTCACTTAGTATCCATCCTCAGCATTCACCTGTGTTGTAGTACATATCAGAACTTCCTTTTCAACTGAATAGCAGTCCATTGTGTGTAGATAGCATATGTCGCTTATTTGCTTGTCTGTCAGTCAAGACTTGTGTTGCTTCCACATTTTGGCTCTTGTGAATACTGCTAAGAACATGGGTGCATGTTCTTTAAGGTCCTGCTTTCAATTCTTCGGGGACTATACCCAGCCGTGGAATTGTCAGATCATATGATTTATTCTGTTTCTAATGTTTCAGGAACCACCATATGTGTTCTTGCAGTAACTGTATTATTTTACATTCTCACCGATCCCTGACTTAATTTTACCTGACTGCGGACAGGTGCCAAGAATCTATATTAGCCGTGCTGATACGCCTCACAGAGCGGCGTTCCTTCAGCCAGGGCTTTAATGAACATGAACTGAGCACCTGCTCTGTGTGTTGTTTCATTTTATTTTTAATTTCAGTAGATTTAGGGGGAACAAGTGGTTTTTTGATACATGGATGAATTGTATAGTGTTGAAGTCAAGGCTTTTACTGTCCTAATTCTGCAAATAATATACATTGTACCTGGTGGGTAATTTTTGACTCCTCACTCCCCTCCTAATCTCCCCCATTCTGAGTCTCCAAAGGTCATTAAAGCACTATATAAAACTGTGTATACCCATTGTGTCAGCCATGATTTCTCTCATCAATGTTTTGTAGTTCTCCTTGTAGAGATATTTTACCTCCTTTTTAAGTATATTTCTAAGTATTTTTTTAATAGCTGTTATAAATGAGTTCTTCATTTGATTATCAGCTTGGCTGTTATTACTGTACAGAAATGCTACTACATGGTGTATATTAAATTTGAAACCTGAGACTATTGAATTTATTTATTGTTGTGACCGCATAAATGATTTCCAGGCTTGCCAGGAGAATGTCTTGTTCTCAGTAATTCCTCAGATGAGTTATGATATTGGTGACTGTTGTAGTAAGTATGATGTTTAATTATTTATCAACTCTAAGAGTCTTTGGGAGAAGCCTTTAGGGTTTTCTGTATAGAAGGTCATAGCACCAGCAAACAGGGAAACTTTGGCCTCCTCTTTTCCAATTTGCATGCCTTTTATTTCTTTCTCTCGCCTCATTGCTCTGGCTAGGACTTCTAGTACTGTGTCAACTAGATGTACTGAAAGTAGGCATCCTTGTCTTGTTCCATTTCTTAGGGGGAATGCTTTCAACTTTACCCCATTCCATGCGCTATTAACTGTGGACTTGTCATATATGACTTTTGTTATTTTGAAATATGTTCCTTCCATAGTTCCTTCCTAGTTTGTTAAGGGTTTTTATTATGAAGGGATTTTATTGAATAGTTTTTCTATTGAGATGATCATATGGTTTTTTGTTTTGTTTTGTTTTGAGACAGAGTCTTACTATGTTGCCCTTGGTAGAGTCCTATGGCATCACAGCTCGCAGCAACTTCAAAATCTTTGGCTTGCACAATTCTCTTTCCTCAGCCTCCCAAGTAGCTGGGACTACAGGCACTTGCCACAATGTCTGCTATTTTTTTGTTGTAGTTGTCATTGTTGTTTAGCAGGCCCTGGCCACATACAACCCCGCCAGTGACCTAACCACTGAGCTACCAGTGCCAAGCCATTATATGGGTTTTGTTTTTAATTCTGTTTATATGGTGAATCACATTTACTGGTTTGCATATATTGAACTATACTTGTATCTCTGGAACGAAACCTATTTGATTGTGGTGATTTTTTTTTTTTGATGTGTTATTGGACTCAGTTTGCTAGTATTTTGTTAAGGATTTTTGCATCTATGTTCATGAGGGATATTGTTCTGTAGTTTTCTTTTTGTGTTGTGTCCTTTCTTCACTTTGATATAGGAGTGATAACTGGCTTTATAGAATGAGTTAAGGAGGATTCTCTCCTTCTTGATATTATGAAACTGTTTCAGTAGGATAGATAACAGTTCTTGTTTGTAGGTCTAGTAGAATTAAACTGTGAATCGACTGGTCCTGGTCTTCTTGATTGGGATATCTTTTTATTACTGATTCTATCCCACTACTCATTATTGGTCTGTTCCAAATTTCTATTTCTTCTTGATTCAAGCTTAGGAGGGTGTGTGTTTTCAAAAATGTATCCATTTCCCCTAGATTTTCTAGTTTGTGTGTATAGAGATGTTCATAGTAGTCTGATTATCTTTCTTTTTTTTTTTTTTTTTGCAGTTTTTTGGCTGGGGCTAGGTTTGAACCTGCCACCTCCTGCACATGAGACCGGCACCCTACTCCTTTGAGCCACAGGTGCCGTCCTAATTATCTTTCCTTTTTTTTTTTTGAGACGGAGCCTCAAGCTATCCCCCTGGGTAGAGTGCCATGGCATCACAGCTCATAGCAACCTCCAACTCCTGGGCTCAAGCGAGTCTCCTGCCTCTGCCTCCCAAGTAGCTGGGACCACAGGCG
>CAUYQV010048421.1:0-22338 GCA_963574575.1 Galagoides demidoff
TCCCAGCTACTTGGGAGGCAGAGGCAGGAGACTCGCTTGAGCCCAGGAGTTGGAGGTTGCTATGAGCTGTGATGCCATGGCACTCTACCCAGGGGGATAGCTTGAGGCTCCGTCTCAAAAAATAAATAAATAAATAAAAATAAAAATAAAAAACTAGCCTTAAACAGAGACCTTGGGGTTTTGTCCTCTGTATTTTCACTGCATTGGTCACTAATTGCCAAAGCAGAAACCTTTCAGACAAGAGTTCTTGTCCGTTTGCTCCCACTTAACTGCTGGCCAGTCCTGCACCAGTTGGTGGCTTGGATAATGTTATTCAGGACATTAGGGGAAGGAGACCTGTACATGGCAAAGCACGTTCCAGCTTGGAGCCCGTGCCACAATGGCTTGTGCATCTGAGCCTGCAACCTACACAAAGGCTCCCTAAGCAGGGTTGCAGCCTGGGTCACGGGCCATTTTCCCCTCATTTTCTGTGCCAGTGGCACTGTATGTTTGCACATTCTGCAGGAACTCCTAGGCGGGTTCCAATGGGCTGCCTCCCCTAGGACATTTCTCATACAATTAAATGATACCTAAGACTCTCTGGTTAATTTGTATTATCAGAGAGTCTTTGATGCTGGCCTGGGAAATGGGGTGTTGGTCTTAAAAGCAGGTTGAATTAATCTTCAAGGAACACCCTGTGGGCCCACTTTCACCTCTGTAACTGGGGGTGGCTTTAGGAAGGAAGCCCTGTTCCAGGCCAGATGTTCAAAAGCTCCTGGAAGCATTTCCAGTGATGAACCCTTCCTGTCTCCTTGGCTAATTATGTGAAGAGAGGTTACTGGACTGAGGAGAGTTCCCTGGAATTTAATTTCCTGTCCAGAGCATCCTTCCCTCCTTCCATGGGCTCAGCCTCCACTCCTTGCTCCTCTTGTTGGACTCTGTCTACTCCTGACCCCCCTTCTCCCTGGACACCTAACCACCTGCCCCCGGAAAGGTCTTGTGCAGCGGGAGGCTGGCCTCCCATGCCCTCTGCAGCCCTGTGAGCAGAAGTTCCCCCAGGTCCCAGGGCTGCTGCCACTACCTAGGAGGAGTGAGGCTCGGCCCCTGAAGGTGTGTGT
Source organism: Galagoides demidoff (assembly GCA_963574575.1). Lineage (NCBI taxonomy): Eukaryota > Metazoa > Chordata > Mammalia > Primates > Galagidae > Galagoides > Galagoides demidoff. Next base: position 1,098 of record CAUYQV010048421.1, read on the forward strand.
CTGCCTAGGAGGAAGGTCTGCAGCTGGTGGTACTGTCCCTCCCAGCGTGTGTCCCTGCACACAACCCCCTCCTCCCCCACCAGCCCTCAGGCGGCTATGCATCTCACATCTGACCCCAGGCACATGTCCCGTGCCCCATCTCCAGCCACCTCCTGCCGGGGCTGTTTTCACTTCATTCAAAAGGGCTTCCCCTTTTATCCACCAAAATGTAGACATTTTAAAGCCCCCACTAAAAATTACAAGTCTGTATCTGGGCCCACATGCTCTATGCTATGGTCTTTTTATTCCACTTCACTTTTTCAATGAACTATTTCCCTGGAAACTTGGAAGCCGAAAGAATTGAGTGGTGGGGTCTTTTATTATTTTTTTGTAAACAACTTCTGTACCAGAATGAGCCCCCTCTGCAAAAGTGCAGTGTCCTGCTTGGGTCACTCACCAAGGAGAGGCTCCTCAGCCCCCTGACACTGGGGAGGAAGTACCCCCGAGACTTAAACACGGGACACCCACCCTAACCAGCAAGAGCGTCACTCCAATTTCCCCTCCCACCAACTACACTCAGACCCAACCTGGGACGGCTACCAACTAAACTGTTCCTGGCCCCACTGCGCAGATAAGAACACTGAGGCAGAAAGGGTGTATTAGAGACACACAGCTTCGCGGGGCCACACCCCGTGGCCGCTGCCCAGTCCTACATGCCACCATGTCCTCCCTGTGCCGCAGGTAAGGGTCTAGGGGAGCCAGGGGTACTAGCAGGGTCCGCGTGGGGCTTCTGAGCTAACACAACTTCCCTACTGGCCGGCTGTAATCCAGTGGGCCCTGGGGCGGGAGGGTGTGTCCCAATTTTACAGGTAGGCCCGGGAAAGCAGAGCCCGCTTGTCCAGCCAATGTACCCTCGGTTCAGGGTCGAGGGTGACCCCAGGTGGCTGGAGCGGGGATTGCGCCCCTTGGTACGACCCCGCCCCTGCCCTGGGCTGGCGGGAGGGGGGTGGGGGTTGGGGGGGCCTCAGGACTGCTCCTCCCTCCGCCCACTGACCTCCGCCTCTCCCCCTCCTCTCGTCCCCTCCCCCTCCCCGCTCAGTGTTCCCGGCCGACCGGAGGAGGCATGAGGAAACGAGGACACCTGCGGAGCTCAGAGCTGGGCGAGCAGCGCGAGGACTAGCGGTCGCATGGCGGGCAGGTGTGTGCGGGGCGGGGGGCATTGACGGGGGCTGGAAGAGTGGGTCAGGAGGCGTGGGGCTCTGCAGACCGCTGTGTCGCTTGTTTTCCCGCACTCTGTCCTGCCACGCGGATGGACACTGGGCCCCAGCCGGATCTGGAGGTATCCGTTCTGCAGCCTGGCCCCAGCCCAGCGTCTGGCCCCGGGAACCTAGGACCCGGCCTAGCGGCCTCCAAGTGGGGGAGCCTCCCGTGGTGTACACGTGCGGAGACCCCTCCCCATTGTTACAGTGGGGGATCCTTCTACATCCCCAGGGTCACCATCCTGGGGGAAAGAGCTTCTCCTGGGGTCCCCGTGAGTACCTCCTAGAGCCACACCCTAACTCTCCAGACCCACTTTTGCCAGTGCGGTTGGAACAGGTGCCTGGGGACAGGGCTGACTGAGGAATTTCTTCCCGAATCTTCTTCTTGCTTTTCCTGGCTCCTTTTGGCCACCAGGTCCCCACACTCTTACCCACTTTGCTTTCCTACTGAAAAGTAGACTCCCGCTAGGTGCTGGCTGCAGTCTGCCCACTCTTCTTGGCCCTTGGTGGGGGGTAGAGGAGCTGTCGCCCTGCCTGTAGCCTCAGAGCTTAAATAGGAGCTGTGGGCGACTGGGCCCCAGGAGACTTTCTCCGGAGCAAGTGCAGCTTCTAAGTTTTTCTGGAAGCCTCCCACTTGGGGCACTTGGCCAGCACTGAACATGGGGGGGGTTAAGGTGACCCTGGCTGCAGAGGTAGGATGGCTGTGGGAGGCTCCCAAGATATCCTGCCACAGAAATAGAAGTGTAGTCCTCAGGCTGTCGGTGGAGGGGTGTCTTTGTGGCCCCTCCTCCATGGCAAGTGACCCACTTGTACAGATGTGGGTTGTGGGGTGCTCGGCCCTGGGGAGGAGACCCAGCTCTGGGGGTTCTCTAGTACAGACTGTGGAGTGGCCCAAACTGGTCTGGAGACCAAGATCAGACCAGCTGTCCCTTCATCAGCTACTCACCTGTTCCTCACTCTACCAGGAACAGGGCAGGGACCTCCTAAGCTCTACAATGATGGGTGGGTGGTGAGGACCTCTGGGGCGAGTTGGCAGCATGGGCCTGGTGGAGGACTGAATTTTCAGGCTCTGGACTCCCCTTTGGCTTCTGGCCTCTGTTCGGCTGAACCATTCTGCCCTCTCAGGACCTGGCCTAGTGGGCAGGACAGGGGCCTGGACCTAGCTACCCACACCTTCCGTGAGACCAGACTCTCAGGGGGGGTGGGGGGGTGAGAGATGTGTCCTCACAGACCTCTCAGGCAGAGCCTTGGGAGCCACTGAACACAGTGGTCAGTGCCGCGGGATGAGGTGGAAGGCTTCCCTGCAGCTGAGTTCAGTTCAGCATCTCCAGCACTCTGCTGCCTGCTTCCCCTCAAACTTCCCAAGCTGAGGCTTGGGCTGAAGTGCTCCCTGGTTGGGACACCACTGTGCTGACTGGAGGGTCCCCTAAGTGGAGACTTGCATGAGAATCTGCATATTTACCTTGGAAAGGCAGCATCCTCCTGACCTGGGGCTATAATCATGGTCACTTCAAAAGGAGAGTTCCTGCCTTTAAGGTCAGTTAATTAACTTTTATGAAGCAGAGGGAGGATTCCTGACTGGAGGACACTGCTGGGGATGTGTGGTGCTGGCAGCGTTTTGTCACCGTTTTAGCTGATTTGGCGCTATCCAGAGGGGCCCCTGGGAAGCAGCAGGGAAGTGGACAGGCGCTGAATGTTCTGGCCAGGGCAGCTCACCAAGTTGGCCCAGCGAGGGTCCCGTGTTCCTGCACAGAGGGTTGGGGAAACACTGGTGGTTCCCCTCGGAGAGAGGTAGTATGAAAGATGGGGACAAAGGGCATCTTCAGGGGACACCAAGATGTGCCTGAGAGAGCCTGCCCTGAACAGGAGCCTGGAGCCAGTGGGAAGAAGACACAGAGGCCTCCTGGGGGCTGAGAGTGTCGTGGTGGGCACTGCCCCCCCTTTGGAAGGTGCTTCCTGAGGTTTCCTTCCACTTCCTCTAGGAGAACTCCTAGAGCTTTTGGCCACAGTAAGACACTGGGTGCTCCTGGTCACTCAGAGGTTTTGAGGATCTGAGAGAGTGGGTCACCCTGAACTCAGTGGTCAGGACCCAAGAACAGTGGCTCAGCCCAGCTGGTTCACAGGCCCTGGTGAGAGCTGCAGCAGCCTGGGGACCTTCCCCAGGGAACTGGGGCTAATCACAGCTGAGAGCACTCGGCCCACCTGCTGAGGCCAGGAGCATCACCGAAACGTCCATAACAGGTCAGGAAACTTCCCCTCAGAAGCAGAGACACAGCCACCCCGAGGGACAGGTCCTCTCAGAGCCTCCTCTTGCTCTTCCATTTCCACACACAGGAGAGAAACAAGAGCGTGAAATTAGCACTGACTGGGGCAAAGGACCTGCCTGTGGGCACCAGTGGCCTAGAGAGCCCTATAGCCATGGAGGGCAGGTCAGTGACTCTGCGGCTAGTGAGGCAAAGTCACTGAAGGCCATTATGGGGGTGCAGTCTGCAAGTCCTGAGTCAGCAAAGGCAGGGTCAGTGACGGCAGGGTCACCAGGTGGGGTCAGTGCCTGGCCAGTCTGCAAGGATGGGCCCCCTGATCTGGTCTGCGTGGGCAGGAGTCAGTGAGGGCCAAGTCAGCTGGGGAGGGATGGGTATGGGGGGCGGCGAGAGAAGGCCCAGGAAAGTGAGTGAGGGAAAGTGGAGGAAAAGAGGGCGTTGAGGAGAAGGTGTCTGAGGGGAAGGAGTTTGAGGGGGAGGAGTTTGAAGATTGAAGGGAAAGAGTTTGAGGGGATGAGTTCCAGGGGAAGGTGTTTCAGAGGAAAGAGTTTGAGTGGAAGGAGTTTGGCAGGAGAGATGTTGGGGAAGATGTTTGAGGGGACAGGTTTTTGAAGGAGATGTGTTTCAGGAGAAATCTGAGGGGAATGTGTGAGAGGGGAAAGAGTCTGAGGGGAAGGAGGTTGAGAGGAAGGAGTTTTATTGGAAGTTGTTTGAGAAGAAGGAGTTTGGTGGCAGAGATGATTGAGGGGAAGGAGTCTGAGGGGAAGGAGTTTGAAGAGAGTTGCATGAGGGGAAGGGATTTCAGGGGAGAGGTGTTTGAGAGGGAGGAGTTTTAGAAGGAGTTGAGGGGAGAGGTGTTTGAGGGGAAGGAGATGAGGTGAAAGAGCTTGAGGGGAAGGAATTTGAGGGGAAGAAGTTTCAGGGGAGAGTTGCTTTGGAGGAAGGAGTTTGAGGGAACAGAGGCTGAGGGGAAGGAGTTTAATGGGAAGTTGTTTGAAAAGAAGTTTGATGGATGCAGTGATTGAGGGTAAGGAACCTGAGGGGAAGGAGTCTGAGGGGAGAGGTGACTAAGGGGAAGAAGTTTGTTTGAGGGGAAGGAATTTCAGGGGAGAATTGGTTGAGGAGGGAGGAGTTTGAGAGGAAGGAGAGTTAGGAGGAGTTGAGGGGAGAAGTGTTTGCCGCAAAGGAGGCTGAAGGGAAAGAGTTTGATGGGAACGAGATTGAGGGGAAAGAGGCTAAGGGAGAGATGTTTCATGGGAAGGAGTTTGAAGGGAGAGGTGATTGAGGGGAAGGTTTTGGAGGGGAAAGTTTGAGAGATGACTAAGGTGAAGGAGTTTCAGGGGAATTTCTTTGATGGGGAAGGAGTTTCAGAGGAGAGGTGTTTGATAGGAAGGAGTTTAATGGATAGTTGTTTGAGGAGGAGTTTGATAGGAGAGGTGACTGAGGGCAAGGAGTCTGAGGGGAAAGAGTTTGAGGGTAAGGAGTATGAAGGGAAGGAATTTGAGGACAAGGAGTTTTAAGGGATAATTGTTTGAGGGGAAGATGTTTGAGAGGAAGGAGTTTCAGAGGAGAGCTGGTTGAGGGGAAGAAGTTTGAGGGGAAGGAGTCTGAGGAGTTTGCAGGAAGACCTGTTTGGGGGAAGGAGTTTGAGGTGAATGTGAGAGGAAGGAGTTTGAAGAGGACAGAGTTTGAGGGGAAGGATTTTGAGGGGAAGAGTTTGATGGTGATGCCAGATTTTTAACACTGGATTTCCAGGCTCTTGGTCTCGACAATTCAGACCATAGGATGAACAGTAAGTGAGGTTTTATTTACAGCTCTTACAAAGAGCCAAACCTCCTTGCAGGGCAGGATGCAAGTTACAGCTCTTACAAAGAACCAAGCCTCTTTGCAGAGGAGGATCAACAACAGAAGTGCCACAGCTTTCACTCTCGGAGGTCTCCAACAGTCTGCCGAAGTCTTGTTCTTCTGCTCTATCTTCCTGGGCGATCTGCTAGGATCTGCCACTAGGCTCTCTGCTCAGGGGTTTTATATAGGGGTAGTTGTCCAATGAGCTGAGAGCTTAGCTGTGATTGGTCTATAAAATAGACCAATCAGGAGCAGGATTGAAAATGGACCAATCAGGGATGCACTGGAGGAATCACCAGTGTTTTCCCCTGATTGGCTGGTCCTCTAGCACCGCTCTACTGGAGCCTCTGCCTGCCGGTTCCTTTGCCGGCTGCTGCCACCAAGACAGAGGTGGCAGGTCCCCCAGGCCCTGCTTGGCTGAGCTGGCTGGGGCGCCACTTTTCCGGTATCAATGGGAAGGTGTTTGAGGGAAACATGTTTGTAGAGGAAGGAGTTTTAAGAAAGGTGTTTGATGGATATTTGAGTGGATTTGTTTAAGGGGAAAGGTGTTTGTCAGGCATGTAGTTTCATGGGAAGGAATTTGAGGGGAAAGTGTTTCAGAGGAAGGAGTTAGAGGGGAGAGGTAGAAAATGGAATGTTAGTGAGTGATGGGGTCAGTGGGGTCTTGCCGTTTATATGAACCTTGGATGGTGGGGTGTCTGAGGATGGATTCTGGGAAGTGTTGGTGTGGAGTAAGGGTTGCTGTGACTCAGTGTGGACAGAGCAGGCTGGTCCTAGTAGGAGCACACAGAGAGGCACTGAGTCCAGCTCTGCTTCCTGACACAGGAGGAGCAACATAGAAAGCACCAGCCCCTCCCCTCCTAAGGACCAGGTGTGCCCCTGGGATTGTTGCCTTCTCTGCTGGGAGCTCACCTTGCTGCACCTCTGCTCATCCTCCTCCTTATGTCACTTTATCTACAGCGCTCCAGTCTGTCCCCACTGGCTGTGTCTCCCTCCATGTGGTCTAGTGTATTCATGACCAACTCTCTCTGGAGTCCAAATCCTGGATAACATGAGCTGCCCTGCTCTGTGTGTCCTCAGCACCTGAAGCAAACATAGTAGGTGCATAATAAATTTTTGCTGAGCCAATGTGTTGATGAAGTTGCTTTATCTTAGATTTTCCCATCTTTTTGGCCAGGTTCTTCTGTCCTGTGACTGTGCTGTGGTGTAGATGGGCTTATTCCTTGGTGTTTGAGGCACCTCCCTTAGCAGAGGAGAGGACAGAGGGCCCAGGTGGTCTGAGCTGCTGACTGCTCTCATGCTCTCTTCACTAAGAAACAGAAAAATAAGGAGCTTCAGTGGTCTCTGATGCCCTGTGGTCAGGCCAGTCTGTGAATAGATAAGGAGAGTCCACCTGTCTTTCCTCTTCCTTCAGACTGTTTCTGTGGAGCCCAATAAAATATATTTAAGTAAATTGTTTACACCTTTATTCTCAAGACAAGTCTCTTGCCAGGTATTACGCCAACAATAAGCAATAATAATGACCCATATAAATATGCTAAAAGACTAAGGACAAAGAGATACAATTCGCAATTACTTAATGAAGCTGCACTGTTTGCCCAGGTAATGATTTCCGATGGCCTCTGTTTGACATATACTTACTAGTTTTCTCTTTAAATTCAAGATTGGTTCTCAAAAAGTTGCATTTAAATTTCTTTGCCAGACTTTCACTGGTGGAATAATACTTTAATGTTTGTTCTGGAAGTCAGGAGGACATTCTTTACTTAGAGGACTTACAAATGTTTTTAAGCAATATGAATAAGCAGCTGGCGGTGGTTTTGAAAATTTGCCAGTTCAGTGAATTAGACATGAAACCTGGAGAACCAGGAACCTTCCTGTCCTTGAAATAAGACTCTAAATGTCAAGGGGAAAAATCTAGATTTTGTTTTGCTTATCCAACCAATCCTTGCTTGTTTTCAGTATCATGAAAGATGGTTGCTTGATTACTTGAACATTGAAATAGTACAAATTTGTTAAAGAACAAATTTAATTTTAAACATACTATATCCATTTCAGAATAAATGCTACAAAAGGCTATATCTAATTATTTCAGTTTAGTTCAAAGGAACGATTCTTAAGTCCTTTTGCAGTGTGACTTCATTTTCCTTTTAAAATCCACTTTCTCCGTTGCAGCCTCATGCTTGACTGTTGGGGATGTATGCTGTGCAGAACTGGAAGCAACGATTCTTCCCCACCGTGGAACAATGAGGCCAACAAGGAAGAGACAGACCATCAGATTGATGTATCTGATGTCATCAGGCTTGTTCAAGATAAGCGAGAGGTGACAGGCACATCTGCAGGTAGGTGCTTGGTGCTCTCAGCCTTCTCCCTCCTGAAGGTCACTGTCTTGTACTGAGGGAGCTGGATCAGTCCTTTGCTCTTCTGATCTGTGGTTTAGGTCTCTGGGCAGTTAAGCACATGTCTCTAAGCGTTGTGTGGGGGCAGGGATTGTGAATGGATTCACTAGCAGCTTTTCCCCACCCCTGGTCTAAGATGAGACAGTTGGTCTCAAGATGTGTGGGCATTTATTTGGCTTCCTGTTATTAATAAATATTTTAAGTGAGGCCGGTCTGATCAGAGATCATGAGAGTGTGCCTTTGGGTTTTAGGTACAACAGAACACATCTGAAGGGGAACCGTTGTAGCTTTGTGAAAATAAAAGAGCTATTGTGTGAATTTGGCATGCTGACATGGTGAGACACCTGTGCCTCTGGGGCCATGGGCCTCCTCTCGGGACTCAGCCTGGCCCCACTCCTGCCAGGCCAGGGCTGTTCTCCTTGCTGGGTCCTCCTGCCTTAGGTTGGCCTGTGTGTAATTACTCGTTGCCATTTCTTCCCAAATGGACTCCAAAAGCGACATTACTGGCCCCTTCACATGTGACAGTGAGGGCACTGATCTGGGACAGCTGGACCCAGCTTCCAAAGCCAAAGTGTGAATGCTGATCCAGGAAGGGTTGGCGACTCCCTTACCTGCTCTGCACCTACAGCTTTTCTGGCTTTGGCCTGGACGACATTTGCAATGGTTGGCCTGGACAGTTGGGGCGTGGTGGGTAGAGGCTTATCCTGAGGCCTTGGGGCTGAAGTCCACCCCATCCCAATCATGGCCCCCACACCGAGGGCTGTGTCTAAGTTCTTGTGCACTTGGAAACCTGGGCTGGATCACTTGAGTTTGCTGAGGTGGGTGCATCTTGCTGTGGCTGGGGCATTGTTTTATGGGTGCAGAAACCTGATTTCTGTTGGCAAGAAGGAGGCTGAGGTCTTAGCTGAGCCTCTCCGTGTTGTGTGACTTAGCGAAGACTGGATGTTTGCGTTTTTACCCAGCTCCTTCCTGTCCTTGGGGTGCACACACATGAGGAACCCCACCAGGAAGGAGAGGCTGCTTCCTTGCAGAGCAGTGGGGCAGGAAATGCTGCCCAGGTTGGGAGCTGCATGGGTGGGTGTGGGGCGAGGCCTACTGGTGGGTGCAGACCCCTGTTCACCATGGATGTGTACACTGGGTAGTTATCCAATCTTTCCGTGCCCATCCGGGCTACAGATGAACTGCCCGTAGCACTCAGACCCCAACACTGGTCAGCAGTGAGCTTTCCCTGTGCCCCTCATGAGCACCTGGGAGCAGGTGTGAGGATGGAGCCAGCTGGCTGTTAGGCTAAGACCCTCAGGCTGGCCTGACCACTCTGAGTTGCCTGTTAATGGACTTCTCCCAGGCTCAGGAACACATCAAGGTGGACCTCCCTGTGTGGCTCTAGAGCAGAGGGCCTGGGCTCAAGTTCTGAGTTTGACATTCTGTCCCCTGGAGCCTGGCATGTCCTGAGAGCTCTCCACACCTCACCTGCTCTGGCAGCAGCCAGCACTGCTCTGAGGACCTCAGACAGGAGGCTGCCCAGAGTTGCCGCTCAGTGGGTGCTGGCTCTTAGATACATTGTCTAGCTTCTGCCCCCGACAGAACCTCTGATCTCCTGAGTCGCAGACATCGAGGGTGGCCCTCCTATAGGCTTCCTTCCTTCCACTTTGGATTCCAGGAGACCCAGATAATCTGGTTGCAGGCTCTGAGCTGAGATGCCTCCTCTGGCCTCTCTTGCCTTGCTCGCCCTGCCCTGTGCACACAGACTGCCGCAGGGAGCATCCCTCAGCCTCAGGAGGGGCCTTGCCGGCCAGTGCACTTAGAAGTCCTCTACCTATGTGGTCTTATGGCAGCCTGGGCTGAGGAAATCTGTTTGTATCAGGACTTAAATTTCTGAAATCAGCAATAGTTTTCTTTTTGTTGTGGTGCTAAAATAAACATAACATAATAAAATAACATAAAAATCTCCCATTGTGACCATTTTTGGCATGGGGGCCACTAGTGCTAAGCTCATTCACACTGCTGTCAGTGTCACCACCATCCATCTCCAGTCCCAAACTGAAGTTGTCCCCATTAGACAGCTCCCTCACCTCTGCTGTCACCACCATTCTACTTTCTGTCTCCATAGACATAACACCCTTGGGCCTCCTATGAGCAGAGTTGCGCAGTCTGTGCTCAGGTGCGTCCACACTGCGCCATGTGTCCAGCTCCCTTCCTTTTTAAGGTTGAGTAATGTTCTGTTGTACCTGCACATCACATTTTGCTTATCTGTCCATCTGATGGATACTTGGGCCATTCCCACCTAGCAGCCATTGTGAATGAGGCTGCTGTGGACAGATGTCCACTCAGGCCCTGCCTCTGAGTCCTGTGGTGTGCACTCAGAAGTGTGCTTGTGGGGTACGGTGAGTGTTCTTTTTGAACCAAGATACAACATGGGTCCCCCCAGGACTGACTCTCTGGTGGCTTGGCAGGAGCAGTGTAGAAAGGACCAACAGTGTCTAGTCCGAGTTCTGAGCCAACACTTGTCTGTCTTAGAAAAAGTCCCACAGAGGCTTGGGCCCTGCTGGGTAAACAGTGATAACTATCCTCTCCACTTGCTCAGTGCGACCTGCAGCCTCCTGTTTACTTTTGGCTTTCCTTCAACCTTCACGCTGCCTATGGTGGTTTTACCAGTTGTTTCAGCGACTTTACAGTTAACTATTTCATGGTCGGCTCAGGAAAACTCTCTGATCCCATGGGACATTGTACAGATGGGTCTGCTCTCGTTTGTCAGCAGAAAAGACCCCAAACTCTGTAAAATAATTGGAAGAGGTTTATTCTGAGCTGTATGAGTGATGATGGCCTGGAGCCACGTCCAGGAAACCTTGAGCCAGTGGACTTGCCGTAGCAGGGTCACAGTTTGGCTTTACATTTCAGAGACAGAATTACGTGTAAACTCACAAAGCAATGTGTGGAAAGCATACACTGGTTTGGCCCAAAAAGGCTTGAAGCAGGGTGCTTATAGGTTACAAGTGGGCTTAAAGATTCTTTTATTTGTGATTGGCTAAGGAAATAAAGCTTTGTCTAAAGGATTGGAGTGTTTTAAGTTAGGGATTAGAGGACTCAAGGACCTGTAGGTGTGGTCTGAGCTTTGTCCTGCATGGCTAGAGGCCTGATGAGCTATTACACAAAGATATCTCTAAGAAGGGAGGGGGCACAAGGAGGCAGGTCTGACCTCCTGCTGAGTAGCAGTCAGCTTTAGGGTATTTCTGGGGTCTTCTAGGCCAAGAGGGGTCCATTCTGTCAGTGGGGCAGAAGGCTTAAGACTTTTGGTTCACAGCCTCCTGCCGGGGCCCCACCAGGACCCCATCTTCCAGGGCCTGTGGCCTTGGTACACTGACTTTGTTGAAGGTCGGCATGTCTGTCTATGGTCCCAGTGGATTTGAAGGTGACAGGACAGGGTATGACTGGAATCAGCTCACTGTGGCCTTTAAACTCCATTCCACCCAGGTCTGGGGAGGCCGTGGGTCTGGTCTGGAGTTTAGCAGGTAAAGGGCTGTAAGGCAATGGGACAGCCTCCTCAGCATGTGACCTGCTAGGACCTGGAGGCTAAGGTGAGCAGGGCTGGAGTGTGGCGAGAACACACTTCTGAAATCCAGAGTTGGCAGTGCTCTGTAGATGAGAACTGTGCGTGCACACACTCACATACACACATAGTATGTTGTTTTAGAGGGGCAAGTTTGAAGCCAGTCTGGCTTTCCAGATCCTTAGCACCCTGTCCATCCTGAGGCCCTTTCATGTCTCGAGGCAGAGGCAGATCTGACCAGAGCCTGGTCAGATGGACTGGAGTGGATGACTCAGGATAAATTGCAGTTCCTGGCTGCAGTGGGTCAGGGGAGGAAGTGCTGGCCAAGGAACACTATTTGGTTTTTTCCGAATGCCTGGGATCATCTTGAAACTAGAGTCTGAGCAATGAGGATGGACTTGACCCAAGGAGCAATTTCCCTGTTAAACAGAGGTGGGAGGCAGCCCCAGGGCCTGGTCGGTGGCACAGGTGAGCATCGTAGGCAGTAGGGTGAGCACGTGCAGCTTTAGAGTGTGCTTGCTGTGCCTGTGCTTCCTTTTAAAAAGCATCAACTCTCCTGGAGTTAACGTGTCTTTAAGGACGCCAACAGTTTCCCCAGCAGACCTCTGAGCCTCATGCTGCTCAGGAACTGGGCAAAGCTTTGTGGGTAAAAGAACCAAGGAAAGTACAGACCTTGACGTGGGTTTAAGGTGGAAGGAGAGAGACATTAATGCCATCTGCAATACTAGGCAGTCATGGACTTGCTGTTTTGTGAGTCAAAAGCCTTCAGATATGACAGGTGACTTCATGTGGCTGAGCCTCATGCTTCAGAACTTTTGTGAAAAGAGCTTGCACGGGGCTAGGGGGACCAGGGGGTGCAAAGGGAGGGTGGCAGAGGGTTGGAGGAAGGGGAGAGATGACCCAGCCCCAAGAAATGACAGGAAATTCTCACCGAGTTTACAGAAGCAATTAGTTTGGGCTGAAAATGTATTTTGGAAAAAGCAAAATGACCACAGGAAATCGGCACTGGGAAGGAAATTGGCTTTTCGGTGATCCCCAGAGTTTCTGGTGTGGGTTGTAATCACGGCCTAGTGGAGAATGTCAGGCCACCGTGGTTGTGGCCTTTTCAGGGAGCCTGGAGCCCCCTTCCCTGTGCAGCACTAAGTTGTATGCTGACAATTGGCTGGTTCCTCTTGGTGCCCACAGAAGATGTTCTTTAATAATCTTGTGGACTCTGAACTTGTAGCTTCTTGTTTCTTTGTGTAGTTCCCAAAACGTGTGATTTTTAGGGAGATTCATTTCATTTTCCTCATATGTTGTTTAGTGTTACAGTAAACAGTCCTGTGAACAGGAGGCTCCAACCTCGTGCCCGTTAAAGAAAGGCTGGGAGTTATTAGGGAACTGCTTTGCTTTGTTAATCTTTCCTCTGTAGTCTCATGAGTCCTGAGTGGGACATTCTCAAAAGATGAACATGTCGTTTGTGAAAATGGCACTTTCAGTATGGTCATAAATGATTAACTTCTCATTTTTAATTTTTCTTGATTTCTCAGCATCTTTTTTACTTGGACTTCGCATGTTATTCAGAAGCTGGCAGGAGTTCCCAACTTGTTTTAGCAAATGTGTTCAGTGAACATGCACTTACAGACACGTGAGGACTAGCTGGTGTGTTTCTGGTTAATATTTGGAAGCGCAGCTGGTATCCTGCTCAGGTCAGCTACCAGGAAGGCTCTGACAGGCCAGGTGAGACCAACTAGGGCGGGCACAGGTGCTCTGGCTGCAGGGCTCACTGAGAGCCCAGAGCCTGCTCTGGACGACAGTTCTGAAAAGAATAGTGGTTTTCCTGTCTTAATTAAGATGAAAGTGACACATTACCTGAAACCAGGAATAGCAATTCTGAGCTGCGGGAGAGACTGTCCTCCTCCTTGGGTGGACAGCAGCTGCCAATGTCCCTGTCCTGAGGGTCCCACCATTCACCCTCTCGTCCTTACAGGCCAAGCCGCTACTGGGTGCTCAATAGCTGCGTCATTTTGTCCATATTTTATCAGAAACATAGTTGGTTTCCTAGGTAACTATGCACTTTGTCATATGTGCTCTATGTTTAAGGTATTATTTAAAGAAAAAGCCAAATTCTCCTCTGAGGAGTTTTGACATAGAATCAGAGGAGAACATGATCAATCCTCAGAGTGTCTAGCTTGCGTCTGTCCCTGCTTCTCTCCCTGTGCTGGGAGGTCACTGGGCAGCTGGCTCCAGTTTGAACTTCTCTCCTGCAGAGTCTCTCCTCCTCCTTGCCTTACCTGCTTCTAGGTTAAGATCCTGCTCATCTGTCCAGTACCAGCAGAAACACAACTGTTGCCTAACGGAGCCCCTGTAACCCCTGGCTTCTCCACAACATCTAACCACTGAGCTATGATTTGGACAGAGCAGGCTGGGGCCCTGCTTTTCTGCAGGAGACACTAAGCATGTGTGGTGCTTCCCCCTGCCCGCTTCCCACAGCTGCGCTGGCAGGGCCTGGCTGAGCTGCCAACTCCCTCGGCTGCCTACAGGGTTTGGGACATCCTGGCCATGCGCCCAGTGCTGTGTGCAAGTGTTTTCACCTCTGTGTGCCTCGTCAAGGCTGTCTGGGAAGCACTGTGCCAGCACGGCGGTGGCAGCTGAGGGGCATGTGGAAGTGAACAGACGGCTTGTGGGTTCAGAGCGACTCCAGGGATGAAGGGGTTGCCAACTGTGGAAGGATCTGTCTGAAACCAAAAATGAAGAGATTTTACCACTTGAACATTAAAACCAGGCATCAGGAGTCACTGAGAGGAACACTGCCCTACAAATGAAAACCTAAAAAAAGTCACAACAACAGACAGGCCTGGTTTGTGCAGCTGTCACAGAGCAGGGTGGCAGGGCAGTCCAGGCTGGCAGGGAGGGGCCTGTGCAGGACCAAAGGGATATGAGTGTCCTTACAAGATCTCTGTCTGTTTCCAATTTTACGAAGAAAAACTTAAAATCTGCTGGCAGGAATGCTAGTCCTATAGTTCTACTAGAAAACAAGTTGGTGTGAATAACAATCTTCAAGTATTTTTAGTTTAGAAGCAATGATATCCACTTCAGGGATTTAAACTAAGGAAATGATTAATAATTGTCATAAAGAAGAGTAACAGCTTCCTTGTAACTGGGCATGTGAGTCTGGGGAAAGAAGACTCCAGGCATCTCTGGCTGGTGGGATCTGCCCAGAAACATCCCTTTGGGGACACAAGGAGTCAGCAAGAGACTTCTGGACCCCATGAGGAGGTCAAAAGCAGTGGACAACTGGCAAGTGTTTGTGTGTGTTCGTTTGGTCTAATCCCGCCGGCAGCTATAAGTACAGCAGTAGTGAGATTGTAAACTGAAAAGGCCTTCCCTGTGAGCTGTTTTGGATTTTTTAGACTTGGCACTCAGTTGAACTACCTTAGGAGAACCTGGGCAAGATTGTAGAGGACTTTAAGCGTTGTCTAGGGTCCCAGACTGAGCTACTGAGCCAGATAGAGGTAGTTCAGCTGTGGGCTGTGCAGAGCCATTGTGGGAGAACTGCCCCGGCAAGCTCTGCCCTCAGGGTCACAGAGTAAGGGATTGGGCAGAGCGAGTAATCTAGTGACTGAGCAGCCTAAAGGCAGGGACTGAGACACCTCACAGCCTTGGCCCTCAGGGGCATAGAGTGAGACTAGTTTTAGCACACTGGCTAAGTGGACAGCCACTTCAGGAGTGACCCAGCAGCAAGTGCTTTCCTGAGAAAGCTTCTGCTTGACCAAGGTTATCAACTTAAAGTGCCTTTTAAGTGGGCTGAGGAGAGATTTAGGCTCTCCACACTGTGGGGTTTGAGAAATCAGCAAAGGCCTCTAGTCTCCATCTTGTACAGCCATTATCAGCATTGTGATTAACATCTCATAACCCAGAAGATCGCCTGTTGCCCAGACAATATTCAGCAAGATATATCTACTGCTTTGTTTTGTTTTTGTTTTTTAAATTTCAACATTTTCCCTATAGGTTTTTCTTTTCTTTCTTTTCTTTCTTCATTTCTCTAGTTTAAATATAATTTTCCATTGTTGCCTTTTTTAACAATTAGAACTTCATTTTTGCTAGTATTTCTACCCCTATTACTTGGTTTTTTCCCCCAATTTTATCCTGTAAAGTTTTCTGTTTGCTTGTTTTGGTTTGATTTATAGCCTATTTGTCTTTCTTCTCTACTTGGTGGAGGTGGGGTACTGTGTCTGAACAGGCTAGCAAAGAGCTGCTGACCTCAAGGGAATCACCCAACATGGCACCCCCAGAGGTTGGGGGGTTTTAAGGTTGGGTTAAGGTACCCTACTCTACACCTATATTGCTCTTGTTTCCCTTTTTCTGTGCCTCTCTTCTTTTTGTCAATATTCCCTTTTACCCACTCCCTCTCCTTTCTCTTTTTTCTTCTTTCTTTTTTTCCTTCTTGCTCTTCAGTCTTCTCATCCTTCTGGTCCTGAACCAAAAGGACTCATCGAAACCCTAGTCCAGAGGCACGGGAACTTAAAGAGCAAGAGGAAGTAAAAGGAAAATTAGGGCAAGGAAACAAATAAAAGAAAACACTCATGAGAAAGAATCAGCAGAAAAATCCTGGCTACATGAAAAACTAGTCCAGAGCAACCCCTCCCCAAGGGACCGTGAGGTAGCTACTACAGAGGATCCCACCTATAAAGAAATGTTATAAATGACAGAAAGGGAATTTAGAATATAGATGATGAAAACAATGAAGGAAATGATGGAAACAATGAAGGAAACTGATGATAAAGTGAAAAATAACCAAAAGAAAATCCAAAAACAGAATCAAATAAGAGATGAATAATATGAAGAATATAGAAAGGATATAGCAGAGCTGAAGGAATTGAAACAGTCAATTAGGGAACTTAAAGGTACAACAGAAAGTATCAACAACAGATTAGACCATGTAGAAGAAAGAATCTCAGGAGTAGAGGACAAAACTCTTGAGATAACTCAGATAGGAAAAGAAGAGAGAGAAATCAGAACATTCACTGACAGAATTATGGGACTTTATGAAGCATTCAAACATATGAATTATAGGTATCACAGAAGGGGAAGAAGAATGCCCCAGGGGAATGGAAGCCATACTAGAGAATATTATAAATGAAAATTTCCCAAATATTACTAAAGATTCTGACACACTCCTTTCAGAGGGATAGTGGACCCCAGGTCACCTCAACTCTAACAGAACTTCTCCAAGACACATTGTGATGAACCTGTCCAAAGTCAAGACAAAAGAAAGGATTCTTCAAGCTGCCAGGAGTAAGTGCCAGTTGACCTACAGGGGCAAATCCATCAGGGTGACTGCAGACTTCTTTAATGACACTTTCCAAGCAAGAAGACAATGATCATCTGCCTTTAATCTCCTTAAACAGAACAATTTCCAGCCCAGAATTCTATATCCCACTAAGCTAAGCTTTAAAATTGACAGAGAAATCAAATTATTTACTGATATACAAACATTGAGGAAATTCACCACAACAAGACCAGCTCTACAGGAAATACTTCAACCTGTTCTACACACTGACCATAACAATGGATCAACAGCAAAGTAAGAACTCAGAAATTAAAGGACAGAACCTAACTTCCACAATGATGCAAAAGTTAAAACTAAAGCAATGGGCTCTTACAAAATAAGATGAATAGAACACTTATCAATTACCACACTTAGCAGTTATCTCAATAAATGTTAATGGCTTGAATTCCCCACTGAAGAGGCATAGATTGGCTGACTGCATTACAAAACACAAGCCTTCCATTTGCTATCTGCCGGAAACACACCTAACTTCAAAAGACAAATTAAAACTCTGAGTTAAGGGTTAGAAGATAATTTTTCAGGCAAACAGAATTCAGAAGAAAAGAGAAGTTGTCATCTTATTTTCAGATACATGTGGATTTAAAGCAACTAAACTCAAAAAAGACAAAGATAGTCACTTTATATTGGTCAAGGGAAAAATACAACAAGAAGGCATTTCAATTCTAAATATTTATGCACCCTATTTAAATGTTCCTAGATTCTTGAAACAGACCTTACTCAGTCTGAGCAATATGATATCCTATAACACCATAATAACAGGGGATTTTAGGGGTGGCACCTGTTGCTCAGTGAGTTGGGCACCAGTCCCATATAGTGAGGGTGGTGGTTTTGAACTGGGCCCCAGCCAAACTGCAACAAAAAATAGCTGGACGCTGTGGCAGGTGCCTATCATCCCAGCTACTCCGGAGGCTGAGGCAAGAGAATCACCTCACAGCTGGAGGTTGGCACTCTACTGAGGGTGACAAAGCGAGACTCTGTCTCTAAAAAAAAAAAAAGAAAGAAAAAGCAGGAGGCTTGGTGCCTGTGGCTCAAGTGGCTAAGGCACCAGCCACGTACACCCAAGGTGGCGGGTTCAAATCTAGCCTGGGCCTGCCAAACAACAATGATGGCTGCAACCAAAAAAAAGAAAAATAGCCGGACATTGTGGCAGGCGCCTGTAGTTCCAGCTACTCGGGAGGCTGAGGCAGGAGACTCACTTGAGCCTAGGAGTTGGAGGTTGTTGTGAGCTTTGATGCCACGGCACTGTACCCAGGGGGACAGCTGGAGGCTCCTGTCTCAAAAAAAAAAAAAAAAAAAAGAAAAAGAAAAAAAGCAGGAGACTTTAACATTCCTCTTACAGAGCTGGACAAAAATATAAGGGACTTAAATGAGACCCTAGAACAATTGTACTTGATAGACTCATATAGTACACTCCATTCCAAAGATAAAGAATATATATTCTTCTCATCACCCCATGGAACATTCTCCAAAATTGATCATATCCTAGGACACAAAACAAACTTCAACAGAATCAAACGATTTGAAATTTTACCTAGTATCTTCTCAGACCACAAAGCACTAAAAGTGGAACTCAAACAAAAATGTTCAACCCCACACAAAGGCATGGAAATTAAACAACCTTCTGTTGAATGACAGTTGGGTGCAGGAATAAATAAAAGAGGAAATCATTAACTTCCTTGAACATAACAACAATGAAGACACAAGCAACCAAAACCTGTGGGATACTGCAAAAGCAGTTTTGAGAGAAAAATTTATTGCTTTAGATGCCTACATTAAAAAAACAGAAAGAGAGCACATCAACAAACTCACAAGCTATCTTATGGAATTGGAAAAGGAAGAACAATCTAAGCCTAAACCCAGCAGAAGAAAAGAAATATCCAAAATTAAATCAGAGATCAATGAAATTGAAAACAAAAGAATCATTCAGAAAATTAATGAAACAAGGAGTTGGTTTTTTGAAAAAATAAATAAAATACATAAACCTTTGGCCCGACTAACTAGAATAGAAAAGTAAAATCTCAGTGCAACAGGCAGAAGAAAGGATCTCTGATATTGAAGACAAAGCTTTTGAAGAAGCCCAGGAGCTCAAAGATCAAAAGAAGTGGAGAGCAAAAATAGAAAAGTAAAATCTCTAGTAACCTCAATCAGAAATGATAAAGAGGAAGTAACAACTGATGCCACAGAAATACAAGAGGTCATCTCTGAATACTACCAGAAACTCTATGCTCAGAAATTTGACAATGTGAAGGAAATGGATCAATATTTGGAATCACACTCTCTCCCTAGACAGGAAGAAATAGAGTTCCTGAACAGACCAATTTCAAGCACTGAGATCAAAGAAACAATAAAAAATCTTCCAACAAAAAAATACCCTGGTCCAGATGGCTTCATACCAGAATTCTATCAAACCTTCGAAGAAGAGTTATTCTCATACTGCAGAAATTATTCCAAAAAGTTGAAGAGGAAGGAATCTTCCCCAACACGTTCTGTGAAGCAAACATCACCCTGATACCAAAACCAGGAAAAGACTCAACTTAAAAGGAGAATTTCAGACCAATTTCACTAATGAATATCAATGCAAAAATTCTCAACAAAATCCTAGCCAATAGATTAAGTCATACATCATGATCAAGTAGGTTTCATCCCAGGGATGCAAGGCTGGTTAAACATATGTAAGTCCATAAACACTATCTACCATATTAACAGAAGCAAAACAAAGACCATATGATCCTTCCAACAGATGCAGAAAAAGCATTTGATAAAATCCAGCATCCTTTTCTAATTAAAACACTGAAGAGTACAGGCATATATGGCACATTTCTGAAACTGATTGAAGCTATCTATGACAAACCCACAGCTAATATTTTACTGAATGGAGTAAAACTGAAAGCTTTTCCTCTTAGAACTGGAACCAGACAAGGTTGTCCTCTGTCACCATTACTATTCAGCATAGTGCTAGAAGTTCTAGCCAATACAATTAGGCAAGACAAGGAAAATAAGGGCATCCAAATGGGAGCAGAGGAGGTCAAACTCTCCCTCTTTTCTGACGATATGATCTTATACTTAGAGAACCCCCAAAACTCAACCACAAGACTCCTGGAAGTCATAAAAAAATACAGTAATGTCTCATAAAATTAATGTCCACAAGTCAGTTGCCTTTGTATACGCCAATAACAATCAAGATGAGAGGCTAATTAAGGACACAACTCTGTCACCATAGCTTCAAAGAAAATGAAATACCTAGGAATATACCTAACAAAGGAGGTGAAGGACCTCTATAAAGAAAATTATGAAACCCTAAGAAAGGAAATAGTAGAGGATATTAACAAATGGAAAAACATACCATGCTCATGGCTGGGAAGAATCAACATTGTTAAAATGTCTATACTTTTCAAAGCAGTCTACTGATTCAATGCCATCCCTATTAAAATACCAACGTCATACTTTCAAGATGTGGAGAAAATGATTCTGTGTTTTGTATGGAACCAGAAAAAACCCTGTATAGCTAAGGCAGTTCTTAGTAATAAAAACAAAGCTGGGGGCATCACCATACTAGATTTTAGGCTGTACTGCAAAGCCGTAGTGGTCAAGACAGCATAATACTGGCACAAAAATTGAGACATAGACATTTGGAATCAAATAGAAAACCAGGAAATGAAACTAACATCTTACAACCACCTAATCTTCGATAAACCAAACAAGAACATAACTCAGGGGAAAGACTCACTATTCAATAAATGGTGCTGGGAGAACTGGTTATCCACATGTAAAAGACTGAAACTGGACCCGCACCTTTCTCCACTCACAAAAATTGATTCAAGATGGATGAAGGACTTAAATTTAAGGCATGAAACAATAAAAATCCTCAAAGAAAGCATAGGAACAACACTGGAAGATATTGGCCTGGGGAAAGACCTCACAAAGAAGACTGCTGTGGTAATTGCAACAACAAAAATAAGCAAATGGGACTTAATTAAACCGAAAAGCTTCTGTACAGCTAACCAGATAACAATCAAAGCAAATAGACAACCTATACAATGGGAAAGGATATTTGCATATTTTGAATCAGACAAAAGCTTGATAACTAGGATCTATAGAGAACTCAAATTAATCCACAGGAAAAAAGCCAACAATCCCATATATCAATGGGCAAGAGACATGAATAGAACCTTCTCTAAAGAAGACAGATGAATGTCTAACAAACATATGAAAAAATGCTCGTTATCCCTAATTATTAGAGAAATGCAAATCAAAACCACCCTGAGATACCATCTAACCCCAGCAAGAATGGCCCATATCACAAAATCTCAAAACTGCAGATGCTGGCATGGATGTAGAGAGAAGGGAGCACTTTTACACTGCTGGTGGGACTGCAAACCAATACAACTTTTTTGGAAAGAAGTATGGAGAACCCTCAAAGAACTCAAGCTAGACCTCCCATTTGATCCTGCATCCCATTACTAGGCATCTACCCAGAAGGAAAAAAATCCTTTTATCATAAGGACACTAGCACTAGACTATTTACTGCAGCTCAATTTACAATCACCAAAGTGTGGAAACAGCCTAAATGCCCACTAACCCAGGAATGGATTAACAAGCTGTGGTATATGTATGCCATGGAA
>CAUYQV010048422.1:0-80650 GCA_963574575.1 Galagoides demidoff
AGCTCATAGCAACCTCCAATTTCTGGGCTCAAGCGAGTCTCCTGCCTCCGCCTCCCAAGCAGCTGGGACCACAGGCGCCCGCCACAACACCTGGCCATTTTTTTTTTTTTTTTTTGGTTGCAGCCATCATTGTTGTTTGGCAGGCCCGGGCTGGGGATTCGAACCCGCCACCTTAGGTGTACGTGGCTGGCGCCTTAGCCGATTGAGCCACAGGCGCCCAGCCTAAGCCACAGGCGCCGAGCCCAAACTATGGAATTAGAAAGATCTGTTTCCATTCCTACCCTGCCACCTATTAGCCATGTAACTGTCAACCAAGTCACTTCTGCCTCCATGCATCTATGCGATAGAAAAACAAATGCATACCTCATACAAATGTTTTGGAGGAGAGAAAATAAATAATATTTGCAAAGGGCTTGGCTCAGTGCCTAGAAAATAGTAAATACTCAAAAACACAATTTAACAATTTGAGTCCCTTTTCCCCCCACATAGCCCAACAGCCCAAACTCTTCTACCTAAGACTTCTCTGAGCCAAACACCCGCAGAGTCTGTAATTATTCCTTACAGGTCAATTTCAAGTTTGTTTACCAGCCCAGTTGTTCCTTGCTGGACCTGCTCCAGCCTGTTAATGTCCCTCTTAAAATGCAGGGCCTACAACTGAATATAATAAATTAGCCAAGATTTGAAGTGCCATCCACACTCAGTATTTCCTGCATTCCTGCCTCTTTCAGCCTTTAGATTTTTCATAAGTTCTTCAGAATTATTAGGTCTACCTAGACTGACATGAAATTTTAGTGACTAATATTTAAACCTTATAAACAGGAATTTTAATTTTTATTTGTAATAATGACTAACCTGGTAAGTGGTTTCTACATGCCCAGCACTGCAGTCCACACTTGATACGTATTTGCTCATTCAACCCAATGATTCTAGAAAGCAGCTCTACTGTCACCCTTATTTCACCTATAAAGAAACATATTTGAAGAAGTTAAGTGATGTGCCCAAGATCACACAGCTAATAAATGATAAAATCCAATCTGCGTCCACCATGGCCTCACCCCCATTTTAAGCATTTAGGAAATGCTTACAGCAAGAAAGTACTTTTAAGGGATAACAGGCAAAAGGCATATGCAGGGCAATTTAATAGCAAAGGAAATGCCATGCACTGAGCAATGTTGGGCTTCTGAACAATCTGTCACTAAGAGGTCCCCTGTCTCCTCCAGCACATTCCTGTGTCTACAGTTTCATGGGCTGTATGAGCCAACGAAGGAAAAGCAAAAATGGTAGAAGTTGTCACTTCTCCTTTGAACTGTTACTTACTCACCATTGCCTTCAGCCCTTGCCCTAGCAGACTCTGTCTCATGGAGAATTAAAGTTTCTGTCCTTAGGGGTTAGGAGGTAGCTCCTTTACACAGGTAGAGCCTTTCTGCCTCAGAAACAGTTTTACTCTTTGACTCAGCAATTTGGCTTATAGGACATGAGCAGAGGTTTATGACCAAGGGGGGTTTTCACAGTATAATTTGTAATAGCTGCAAACTGATAATAATACCAAAGCCTGCCAATGAGGGGGGGGAGCTAAAGGAATACTAATACAGCCATACCCTGCCATGGGTAGTCATTTCAAATTGTGTTTCTAAAAGTTCAACAAGAGAAAATGCTCATTTAGAATCTCCAGTTAAACAAAAAAACGGGAAACAAAAATGATTATAATCTACAGAGGAAAAAAAAAAAAAACGAAGAAATTTACCAATATGTTAACAGTAGGTATCTAGATAATGACACTTCTAGGTGGGTTTTATTTTTTTCCTTTGAATCTCCTTGTATTTTTCCAATGTACACTTATTGCTTTAATTATCAGAGGAAAATGTTATTTTTTGGAAAGGGTTGAAGGAATCTGGTCCGAGGGCAACCAGCCAGCTTGGGAAGTACAGTTTTTACCACTGGACAGTTTCCATCTGTGCAGCAGCAATTACTACTCTGTTACCATCAGATCATCTTAATCCTATTGATTGAAATGCCAAACTAATGCTATTAATTTACTACTTAACAGATAAGTTGCTAAGAGGACAGCAGAGGAACTACCTGAGAGTTCTGTGGTGCCCTTCTAGGTGGCAGAGTGGGTGGCCCTTGTAGATTCCAGGGCAAAAGAAAGGAAGCCTCTAGAATTTCATATATTCCTCCCCCGTCTCAGGGCCTACTCTCTTCGAATAAACTAACATTTTATTGTATTGAACATTTACAATGTACCAGACAACAAAGAAAACACTGTATAAGAATATTATTGTTTACTACAACCCTATTAGCAACAACTACTGTTTTCCCCCATTTTACAGATGCAGAAACAAAGATTGAGACAGGATAAATAACTCAGCTACACCGCTAATAAATGGCAGAGCCTGAATCTGATGCCAGAGTACACCCTGGAGTATACCCTATTTCAGCCAAAAAAAATTGAGTTTTGTGTAGTATCTTATGCTTTCTTCGACATAACTTCAAATACTGTAGTAATTAAAAAGTTAGGACCAGAGGTATCCATACCCAATGGATGAGGAAGTTGGTGCTTATATAGAGTAAAGGACTTGCCCAAGATTATATGAGCAAGAATCAGAACAAGTAGAAGTCAAACCCAGAATTTCTGACTCCGCATATACAGCATTCCCTAGGTTATTTTTCTTTGTTTCAGAGATATTTAACAAGCAGGAGGCAGCTAGACTCAGGCTCCCATTTGGTCCCTGTGCACTACAAGAGGTGACCCTGGACAAAGATGCAGGAGGTACAGGGTAGACAAGAAAGAAATTCCAAGAGGAAAAGAAATTTGGCAAGGACCCTCAAGATCCTTTATCCTGGATATAGGATATTTCTTTTAGAAGCTTATACTAATCCACAGAAGAGCAGTAACTCAAAACAATGCACATTTGAGTTGAGTAAGCTATTTTAGCATATTTCAACAGCTGCTCCAGAGCTTATGCCAAAATTCCACCTCAATTAGTTTCATATGCCAACTCTGCCACCAAGTCACCTTGATTAAGTCAGTCAACCTTCCCAAGTCTCAGTTTCCCCATCTGAAAAATGGAGAAGAAAATATTTGATGGTTCATAAAGTTGTTGGGATAATTAGAAAGCTTGTACAGAACAGAAAAGTTCTTAGCTCTCTGCATGGTACTTAGAATGTGTTTGATAACTGGTAACCATTGCTATTTTTAGTTAACCTCTGAGTCAGTGTCTTCTATAAAATGGAGTTGATAATCCCTATTGACTTTGCAGGGATTGACTTTGCCATTTTATTGATTTCTAGCAGATGGTCAACAAATTTGTCCTTTTCTCTAATGCACAAGAGCCCAGGTCCCGTATTCTATGACTCTTCTACCTACTCCTTGCCAAGACTTCGGAACCCGCTGAGTGAAACAAAGAAGTTCCACCCCACTGAGCATAACTGTAGGCTTGATTTGAATATCAACCAGGGCTATTTAGAGAGCATTATTAGAGCCCTGGAGCGTCCCTAAAACTCTGTATTTACATACAAATACCCACTTCAATTAAACCCTATCAACTCACAGTTATGCTCCCTTTCTAAAGACCACTCAGTTTATTAAAGGCAGCTTCGAGTTTTAATCAAAATTGCTCTTTCTACAAGGTAAGATCATTTCTTCCTTGGTGCCTGGTGAGGGCTGTTTATTTTCTCAACACCCTCCTTTAAGTCATAGCGTTTTTCGTGCTTGAAGACCACAGGCATGCGAGCTCCACAGCTATGAAAACCTCTGTTTTCTCTGTGATAAATGGCACAGTTTTATAGATGCATTTCCTATGGATTGATTGCAGTTTAGCTTTTATTCCACTGTAAGTTTGAACTAGTATTGATTTGAGAGGGAAAGGTGATATGTTTTTTCTAATAGGCCCAGATATTTAAGCATGTATTTGTTTTCACTTAACTTTCCTTCTACCAGTGTGAGAGGCCCTGGAAAGCATGAGCTACTACATAAGCATCATTGATACAGTTAAGAGAGAAGTCTGCTGGGTCCGGTGAATCTGCATAAGTTATTTAATTTCCACAAGCCTCACCTTTCTCATCAGTAGAAGAGGGCTAATTATATCGAATTCAAAGATTTATTTGAGAAGTAAATATTGCAAATAAAGCTCTTAGTATAATGCCTGGTACAGTACTTTATAACCACTCAATAAGGGCTAGCTGTTATTATTTGATTATATCCACACTTAGTACAATCTCTGATGCATAATGGACACTCCATAATTATTTTGGATAAATAAGTAAATAAATGAAATAATAAATTAATGCTATCTCAGATGAAGTGGACATTATCTCAAACTACGTACACAATGGGTAAAAAAAAATGTTGACTAACTTAAGAAACAAAAGTTTGTTACCATGGCAACTGTAAAAGAACAGGGACCTTTTGTCATTCTGAAAACACCTACAATTAGCAAAGGCAGGTAGTTTTCTCAGGATGAGTGAAATGAGACAGAAAAGGGCAAAATGAAGGGCAGGTTGACCGCAGAGAAATTCTGTTGGAGACAGTTTAATAAACAGCCAAGGTTTCATCAATCCCTTTACTGTCTTTTGGGAATAGTTCAATAGTCCAGCAGATGTTCCAGACCAAATCTGGAAAGCCCTGGTTACATTATAGCTCTAAGGCCTCTTACCCTTGCAATGGAGCCTCTACATCAACGGTTCTCAACCTGTGGGTCGCGACCCACAGGAACTGTATTAGACCACGGCATTAGGAAGATTGAGAACCACTGCTCTACGTTATCACCTGTACCTGAAGATGCTGTCATGGGGATGGTACAAAATTCAAATGCAGTGATGGATTTGGAGGTTGTATATGAGTGCAAGTGATAATTCTCACTTGTAATTCCAGAGTTATGGAAACTATGGTGTCATGAACAAAGAAAGCTCCCAGGGGAATCTGAAAATCACTATCACTGGGAAGAGTCAGTACAGTGTGGTGGTTAACAGTGTGGAATAGGGACAAGTCCACTCACAGGCTTGCCCTTTACAAACTGTATGACCTGCGCTAAATTCCTGGAAAACAGAAGTATCAGCTTCCTCAACTGTAAAAAGGCATTGTTTAGAAAACCACCTTAAAACTTTTTTAAACAAGTAAGATGGCATAGGAATGAGTAAAATCCAACTAACAACAGCTATTATTTATAACTGAGTGGCAACCTCAGTTCTAAGTGCTTTGATTTATTTATTCTCTCTACCAATTCTATTGACTAGATACTCTTATGGTTCCCATTTCAAAGATGAGGACACTGAGGTGCAGAAAGTTTAAACATGAAATTGTTCAGAAGATTAAATACAGTAACATATACATTCAGCCCATAGTAAATACTCAGGGAGTGGTAGCTATTACCATCATTGGCAAATATTATGTCTTCATCTGTTCATATCCTATTATTTCTCCCCAATAGTTATACTACCAGCCCTTTGTAACCTCAAATGACCAATCTCTACTGATGGATGCAATTCTTTCTCCCAAAACTTTTTGTCCCGAAGCCCTGAGCTCCATTCTCTGCAAAGACACCTTTCTCCAGTGAGATTTATCTGATTAAAAAGAAAGCTGCATTGAAGGTAATGAGAGCCGTTTGCTCTCTTGTCCAGCTCATGGGCTGCATGCTAATTGTGCAGGGCCTGCTAAGAGCTTTTACTCAGCCAGAGTAAATCCTGTAGGCCTGTTCTTCTGCACTCAAGCCTCTGAAGAATTCCTTACATTGTAACTAATCTAGGGCCACTTGATGCTCACGGGCTTGAGCATTGTTCTTTTGCCAACGGACCAGACTACAAAAATGACACTGAAGGTCAGAAGCACAGGAAAATTTCCCTAAGTGAGACATATAGGCAGAGTCAAGACAAAGTGAGATGGCTGTGGCAGAATTATATATAGTGACACACGGAAGCAGGAATGTGGACTTTATGCACAGACTTAAGGTTTGGCCTGGGCCTGTGGTCCAAGTCACTCTGAGAAAAGATTGTGAATACTCCTGAAAGAAAAAAGGATGACTTCCTCTGCTATTTTTCTGCCTTGGGTTTTCCCAGAGGACATCAACCATTTTCCCCAGAGGTTGACTAAGGACATCAGGGACAGAGTTTAGGGATTTAACTCCAACCAAATCACATCACTGATGCCAAGTGGCTGCACAACTAAATTAAGCTTCCTCTGGAATTCTAGGTGTATATCATTCATTTAACAAATATTTATTGAGTCCTGAGCATGTGCCAGACTCTGTACTTCATGAAAACCGTGTCATGAAAATCATACTTTTAGGTCCTTTTCTACTTAACACCTGGATTGCACAACTTCTGAAGGAAAGGAGATTATAGAGCTGAAAGTTGAACTTGAATCAAAAAGGACCGAGGGCTGCCAGGACTCTAGGCTTGACACACACACATGGAGTTAGAAAGGAGATGAGTGAGAAAGAAACATCGACATAGATTAAGCAATTACGATTACGGTGTGAAATGCCAGAGTTAGATCAAGTCACATGTTCCTTGAGCCTCAATTTTTTTATCTGTAAAATGGGGACAGACATCCCTACCTCTTATGCTGTTTGGAAGATAAAATGTGACAAAATACGTAATGTGGAATTCGGAGTCCACATTAGGGACAGCAGGTGCTCTGCTCATGTTGTTCCTTGCCACCAAACAAGAAAAACAAAAATGACCCTTCTGGGAAATAAAACAGGATCTGTGAGAGATAAAAACTCCCTTCTTCAGGTGAATACATTTGACTTTCTCCAGGAAATCCTACCCTAGACAGACTGGGCTGCAGCATCAGGGTATTGTAGCAGCATCAGGACCAGGGTGAGGAAACTGAGGCACACTTAGTCCCTGCAAGCGCAGGGCTTACACTTACATGACCCCAGGAGTGAGTGCCTCCTTAAATTTTGCTAAGCACCTCAATCACCTACTGCCACCCCTGCTTCTTGGGGATACATAAAATAAAGCAGGAGAGTTAGTAGATGGAAGGCTAGCCAGAGGAACACACTGGAATCAATGATAAAAAGCATAAGGGATCCTTGGAGAATCAGACTTTCTTAGGGGCAGGGGCAGAACTGGATAAAATTATAAAGTTCCTACCAGCTCCGAAAATCCAGGATTTTATCTCAACTGGCAGAAGAAACTCATGCTCACATACATGTGCTTCTTCCCCAGATAGGGTTCCTTTGAGGAGGTGAATATGGCTGTGGGAGGTGGGACGGGAAGGGGGAAGGAAGGCTGTCGTGTTCCGTAAGACTCTGGGGTGAACTGGGCTCGCGGCATGCCAACTGTGCCATTCTGTTCCCAGGGGTGCTTAGCAGATCATGAAGTGAGAGTAATAAAATGTCAGGCCTTCCTGGCCAGCCTAAGCCCCTTACTGCAATCAAATAAAATCAAAATTGCACAGCTGGCCGAGTAAAGCCAGATGCTGCTGACCTGATGATCTAACCCAGGCAAAACTGAGGGTGACCAGCCGGGCCCGTACTACATGACAAACCGCTAGTCCCCTGGGTCAGAGCTGGGGACAGGAAACTGGTCCGGTCCATAAGACCAAATGCAAGCCCAGCTTGGGCCCTTCTCTTCCCAGGAGCCCAGGATGCCAAGTCCTCTCACAAGCCTCCATTCCTTCCCCAAGGACACCCCACAAGCAATGGGGCAGTCAAAGCTTTCTCCTCAAAACACACAACTTAAACAGTGACAGAGGTTAAAATTAATAAAACACAGAAAATGTCTCTGATTAATCCCCACCCCAGCCCTCATACTGCTTTGCTCTGTGCTAGTCCACTTATGCCCCCTAAGCTGGATGGCAATCTCTTATTATAATTGCTAAAGTGTCCAATCTAGTCTATCCACTGGACAGTAAACAACTAGTGAGCAAAGGTCATTCATCAACAAATGGCTATTGATTGCCACTACACGCCAGGCACCGAATGAGACCGACATAAGCCCTACCCACATGGAGTGCTTTTCTGGCAGGCAGTGACATATTTATCTGCATCTCTTCCATACTGCCTTGTGTATACAGTGGGTACTTAAGAAATAGCACAGGCCATAAGAATTTAGAGCAAGAGGGCCTAGAAATCATAAAAGCCACTGCTCCACAGCGTGCTGTTCTGGCAGAGGCTGATAATCCAACCAGCTACTCTTTCCTCCTGCTTGAGGCCCCAGCACCCTTCTCTGGGAGCCACCACATCAAAGGGCATTGCCACCCAAGGCACAACGGTTTACTGTTTCTGATCTAATCCAACATTGCTCTTCCCCAGATGAAGAAATTGAGGATGATCTAAGGAAAGGAATTAGCCAAAGATCACACAGAAGGTTAGAGACTGAGTCAAAACTAACCCCCAGGTTTCCCAGCCCCCATCTCAATGTTCTTTCCTCTATTGCACAGCATTGAGAAAATGTTCCTGGAACGCTGCAGCAGATGTTTAGACAACCTACAATTAGTTTACCAGGTACTTTCTGCACAGAAGAAATACTAGGTCACTGGAATACCTCCCTGCCAAGGCAAGCAGATATTCTGGCCCAAGTCAGGGGACAAGTTGTCTGGAAGCCAAAGATACCCACCACTTGAAGGTATCTTTGGAGGACCCATTCCTCAAGCATAGCTAGGCCATAATTTAATTTAACCCCAAAGTAGCTGAGAAACCAGATAGATTATTTTTGCTGTGAAGAGACTGAGGAAGGATAATCTCTCTTAACCTTCAGACCCAACATAAGGACATAAAGCAGGGTGTCCAATGTTTGCCACTCCCAACCCTGTGGTCTCAAGCATTTCACCCTCATTTCTTATTGTCTATTCTCACTCACTTGTTCTCATTCTCTCATACACAAACTAAATTTCCTTCAGTTCTCCAAGTTCTCTCTCACTTCTACACATTTTTTTTTTTGAAGACAGAGTCTTGCTCTGTTACCCAGGGGCCCCAGCACAGAAACCTCAATTCCTGAATCCAAGCAATCCTCCTGCCTCAGCCTCCCAAGTAGCTAGGACTACGGGCACCCACCACAACACCCAGCTAGTTTTGCTATTTTTAGTAGAGATGAGGTTTTGTTTTGCTCAGATTGGTCTCAAACTCCTGGGTCCAAGTGATCCTCTCACCTTGGCCTCCAGCGTGCTAGGATTATAAGCATGAGTCACTGCATCCAGCCACTTCTTAGACTTTATACATGCTGTTTCTTCTAACAAAAATACTCTTCCCCACTCCTTTTTTCCAGGCCTACTCTATATCCCACCTTATAAAAGTCATTTCTCCACAAAACCGCTTGGAAACACCTCACCCCTTCACCAAGTGCAGTTGGGTGCTCATCCTCTGTGCTCACTGAATTTCTCAATTACAGCACTGACCAGTCCCCAAACACCTCCACCTTTCCTCTTCCTCTCCCACCTCCACCTCCCTTTCCTCCTCAGTCTGCACCTCCAGCCCTGTGGGCCCCTCCCTTGGTCATCCTCAGTCTCTTAGTCCCTCTTCTGTCCCTCTCTTTCTCCCTTCCCCTCTTCCTGTCCTGATCACCTGGACTTGTCTGCCCATGGTGCACTGGGGAGATGGACTCTGTGAAGGGGGCCCCCTCTGCTAACCCAGAGTAGTTCTAGCAGGTACAATACCATGGAAGATGTTGTTGAAATTGTTTCTCCCCAGTCTTATTGCCAACCTTAGCTTTAAATTCAGATGGACAGCTCTATATTGATTTCCTATTTCTAATTGATATTGCAACTGGAGAATGAGAATCTGAGCATTGATCAGGCCTTTCTTCCAACAAATTCTTGAGAAACAGGTTGGCCTATTAGAGAAAAATTTTGAGACTGGATAAGGAAGAACTAAGACACAAAAGCATTCCTACTCCCCAAAGGAATCTAAACAAATTCAGACTCCCAGACCAGAAATATGAAAAAGAAAAAAAAAAAGGAAGGCATATATGGACTCATAAAATGATGGCTTAGGGCTGGAAGGACTTTTAGAGATTATACTAATTCCTTCATTTTATCTCTTGGGAAACTGGAAGCCAAGGAAAAAAGTGACTCACTGAAGGTCACACAGCCTCCATGTCATTATCCCTCCTCCCACCCTCTGTTGAACTCTCTGCCTGGACTTTTCCATGACCTCTCTCATTAGGAGTCACCACTGAGATACTATAAGTTACCAAAGTCTCTTGGTGTGACAAATCTTATGATTAGAAGGTGATATAGTTTCACGCTCTGTCCCGCCAGTGCATCTATAGCCATGAGCCTTTTCAGTGACAGACAAAAAACTTGGTCTCAGAAGGCCTCACTCTTCTTTCTGAAAATTACTATTCATCAAATCTGTCTAAACCGAATCTGATTCACCCACTACATTTTAGTAATCCTTGAAAAAAAATTGCATCCTTTCCAAATACTCTCAGGAAGTCAGAAAATCCAAATAATTGAGTTTCATTTCTCAGATTCCTTTCCAGCCTCTCTGTCCAGTAGCTCACAGTCTATAAGTCAATCCTTAGGAGTCAGAGAAGTTTAGTGGTTCTAAAGATGTGTCTGGAGCTCCTCGATGCATATTTCCTCCACACAAATGCACAGAGCATCACAGTCACTGGTAGTGGGAGGGGGGAGCTTGAAATAATCCTGTGCAAATTGAACTGTCTAAATATAGACAGAAATGAACACGGATTATCAAGTGGGGAGGAGGCATGGCTACTTTGGCATTAAAACGGAGCTTCTGTATTTGGAAAAGAATTAGTGAACTTTTGGACTAGGGTGCTGAGGGATGGGAGCTGATTTTAGGTGACTCACACACAATAACATTGAATTATTCCTGAACCAATTCTCTCCTAATCCTTCTCATTATCTCAAGGAGAAAGTCTCCATCAGTTAGGTGTTAATACGTCTCTAAGGCCTTCCCAACACTTGCTGATCTTCCTTTGTAACTTAGGGCAGGCTTCAGGCTCTGAGCAGCGGTCAGCAGCAGCAGACAACAGGAATTTTAAACTCTGTTTTGTTTTCATTGCATTCACTATTATGGTTCTCTTTTATGATGGCAAATAATACTAGTTTTCCATTTGTGAGTGGTGAAACATAGTTTCCTTTTAAATAAACTTAAGTTTAAAAGAAGTGAGATGATTTAATGAAAAAAAATGAGTGAATAATAGTAGAGGTTGTCTACAAACAGGAAAATTTTAAAAGTGATACTTAGGAAGTTACTGTTAAATGATACTGAAAGCTGCACTGGAGAATCTCGAAATTTCAAAAAATTCTACAATGAATCATTTGAGAACACAGAGGATCATTTGGTAATTGACAACTACAGTAGAACCTCATAGCTGACCACCTCCCTGCATTGATCACTTCCTTAGGTTGACCTAATTTCAGAGACCAGACATCTACCACTTACACATATCAGTTCAGTAGGCCTAGTTCCTTATGCTGACCACCTCTGTATGTTGACCAGTTTGTTTCGGTCCTCTGGGTGGTCCACTTACAGAGGTACTATTATATGTCTCCTCCATTTTTAAGTGTGGTAAATTAAGGACTGTTTATATTAACCTGTTGGAGGCTGGACACTTATTTTGGTTTTCTTGGCTATAACAGGATATAATAAGCTTCAAAACAAATAGTAATAATAGCAACTATTATTGTGATATATGCTTCTCACAATGTAGGCTTTGTGTAAAAGGCTTTACCATATGTTGCAGAATTTAGATGTGTTAACACTTGAAAATTGGAGTTCTAATCCCCTCTCTCAATAAAGTTTTGTGTGACCTGGGCCAGTTACTTAACCACCTCCTCCCCCCAGTCTTCATTCCTTCTGGTTCAGCTCAGTGCCTAGGTTTTAAGTGAACCAGGTAACCAGACTGCCGATTCCTTGCTGCAAACCTGCATTCTAGAATAACCACAGGGCTCTTCAGCTTTGTGAAGGATTCAAGTATTAAATGGCACGTTATGCTAATACCAAATGGTATGGGATAATTTCCATGAATTCATTCTCCCACTGTACCATCTAATAGGATTCAGGCTTATGAAAGAAGCCTAAGGGCCAAGAGATTGCTCGTGCTGTAGTAACTGCTGGGAGGGAATACGGCGTTCCCAAATCTTATTATCAGAGGAGGGGCTGGAGAGAGCACAGGAGCTTATGAAAGCTTCATAACTGCCACTCCTGGAGGTTCTAGAAGTGAATTATAGCAGCAGAAAAGTCGTAAATCACCAGTTGCGTGCCTGTGGTCACCTTCACTCACACCAGAGCCACACAGCAGCCATGAGTCTGGTGTTGAATGGAGAAAAGCCTGGGGCTGGTACTAACTGTGGGTCATGGAAAGCATCTGGGGAGATCTTCTGTCCATTTCAGGTCTATGGTACAACTGAAAGCAGTGTGAGACAAGCAGCAGCCCCCAAATTGGCTCTGACCTGCTTCACATACACACACAGGACAAAAGGAAAACAATGTATTCCATTCCTGCTATGTTCCATAGACACATATTGTTACCTGGGCTATCTCAGTTATTCCTTTTGAAAAATTCATCTGATAGATGAGGAAATTAAAGCTCAGAGAGGTTAAGTACTTTTGCCAAGGTGACAAAGTTAAAAAATGATGGTAACAGGACTGATTCCAAATCATCTGTTCTTTTCCCTCTTCTGAACAGCGTTCTATAATATATTATCTATCACCGTACATTTCAAAAACAAACACATGCATCATTTTCTTAAAGGCAGGAAAGAATTAAAAATAAACCAAGGGGCAGCACCTGTGGCTCAAAGGAGTAGGGCTCTGGCCCCATACGCTGGAGATGGCAGGTTCAAACCCAGCCCCAGCCAAAAACTGCAAAAAAATAAAATAAAATAATAAACCAAGAAAAAGTGGAAAAAACTGAAATATAAGTTATAATTGCTTTAGATATCTCAATAGTTATAATGCCTCTAAATGAACTAAACACTGCCTCTCCTAACCCCATATTTATTTTTTTCTTATTTTTTGTTTCCGGATAGCACGAGGGTACACATGTTTTGGCTATATGAATTGCTTTTGTATGGTTTGACAGGGGCACACTGTACCTGTTAGGTGTAAATTTGCCTCTTCCTTCCTCCCCCCTCCCACCTGCTTGCTTGCCATTGAGGTTCACGACCAAACACGCACAGAGGTGTTGATGAATTAGCTCCAGTTTAATAGTGAGTGCACGTGGTGTATTTTTATTCCATTCTTGCAAATCTTCACTTAGAAGAATGGTCTCCAGATCCATTCAGGTTGCTGCAAAAGTTATAGTTCACCATTGTTTTATGACTGAGTAGTATTCCATGGTGTGCATATACCACATTTTATTAATCCACTCATGTATTGACCAGCACTTATGTTAGTTCCCTATCTTTGCAATTGTGAAACGTGCCACAATAAACATTCCAGTGCACGTGTCTTTTTGATAAAATGTCTTCTTTTTTTCCTTTGAGCAAATACCCAATGGTGGGAATTCTGGATAAAATGGCAGGTCTTCTTTGGCTCTTTGAGGTACCTCCATATGACTTTTCACAGAGGTTGTACTAGTTTGCAGTTCCACCAACAGTATGAAAGACTTCCTTTCTTTCCACATCCATGCCAGCATCTGTTGTTCACGGATTTTTGATAAAAGCCATTCTCACTGGAGTTAGCTGATACCTCATTACGGTTTTGATTTGCATTTCCCTGATGATTAAAGACATTGAGCATTTTTTCATATGGTTATCAGCCATTAGTCTATCTTCTTTTGAAAACTACTGTTCATGTCTTTTGCCCACATTTTTATGGATTTGTTTGATTTTTTTCTTGCTGATTTTCTTGAGTTCTTTATAGATTCTGGTTCTTAGTCCTTTATCAGATACATAGCAAGCAAATATTTTCTCCCATTCTTTTTTTTTTTTTTTTTTTTGAGACAGAGTCTCACTATGTCACCCTCGGCAGAGTGTCATGGCGTCATAGCTCACAACAACCTCAAACTCTTGGGCTTAAGCGATTCTCTTGCCTCAGCCTCCCAAGCACCCACCACAGCACCCGGCTATTTTTTGTTATTGTTGCAGTTGTCATTGTTGTTCAGCAGGCATGGGCCTGGTTCAAACCCACCAGCCCCAGTTTATGTGGCCAGCACCCTAATCACTGAGCTACAGATGCCAAGCCTACTTTCTCTCATTCTATAGGTTGTCTGTTCACTCTGTTGATTGTTTCCTTGGCTATGTAGAAGCTTTTTAATTTAACCATGTCCCAATTGTTAATTTTTGTTGTTTCTGTGATTGCCTTTGGGGTGTTCTTCATAAATTCTTTGCCTAGACCAATGTCTGTAACAGTCTTTCCATCATTTTCTTCTAGAATTCTTATAGTTTCAAGCCTAAGTTTAAGTCTATTATCCATTGTGAATTAATTTTTATGAGTGGTGAGAAGTGAGTATCCTTGTTCAATCTTCTACATGTGGAGGCCCAATTTTCCCAGCACCATTTGTCGTATGGGGATTCTTTTCCCCAGTATATGTTTTTTGTTTGCTACATCAAATGTCAGATGGCAGTATGGTTTTGTATCTGGGTTTTCAGTCCCGATCCATTGGTCTATGTCTCTGTCCTCGTGCCACTACAGTGATGTGGTTATTATACTGTATTATAGCTTGATGTCTGGTAAAGTGATGCCTCCCAATTTGTCCTTTTTGCCTAAGATCGCTTTGCCTATTTAGACTCTTTTCTGATTCTATACGAAGCATGAAATTATTTTTATTCAGATCTGTGAAAAAGTATGTTGGTATTTTAATGGGATGGCATTGAATCTGTAGATCACTTCAGGTAGTATAAACACTTCAGTGATATTAATTCTGCCAATCATGAACAGGATAGGTTTTTCCATTTGTTTACATGCTCTGTGATTTCCTTCCTCCGTGACTCTTGGTAGGTAAAAGACCTCTACAGGGGTCATTAAACATACAGCGTATCCAAATTTCACCATACACAGGCAAAATAGGAAATTGTAGCTAAATATAACTTTATTTACAAAATAATCATTACAAAATTTTACAAAATATTCTCTATGTGTTGCTCACCTCTTTATAAAATTTTATAACATATATTTTATAAATAAAAGTACAATTAGCTACAGTTTCCCATTTTCTCTATGTATGGTGACACTGGGGACACCTGGTATTTTTGGTATCTACTCTCCCACTGAAAAGCAAAAAATTTAACACATTTTCACATCCTATGGACTCCCTATCCTGCAGTGTTATCATGGAAATATTTTATGAATCTCTTTGGTGTAAGTATTTGTTAATTCACAATAAACTTTACCAAAGTATTTGCAAAGGAAAAAGCAAACACTTGCAATGTACACATTACAGACATATATTTACAAAGGCATTTTACACATTTGCATCCTATACACAAACCCCATGCATACATATACCCCACATACACACAAAAATGTCCACACTAAATGCCACACTTATCAATATCTTTTCATATAAACACTAGTATTAACATTTTTTTCATATACAAACCTATGTAACGCAATCCACAATGCATCCACAAACACCCCATGCACACCCTAATCCTCATAAATATCCATACACCTCCATCCATTTGTATGCATAACAAACATCCACATCACACAAACTCACCTACATCCACAATCACACACAAAGAAGAAATAAAATGCATCTGTCCCTCATCCCGTCCATCAAAACTAGTTCTTCAAGGCTTGAGTAAGGGATCCTCAGGTTACTAAGCAAGAGTGTCTAACTAACCCTAGAACATCCTCTGAATCTTTACAAGAATTCCAGATTGCCTTCAGGATTTTTCATTACTGTGTATAACAGCCTAATTATTTGAACATTATTAACGCATATATAAATATTTATGAATACGTCCTACTAGCCAGATATTTGATTAAAGTAGTATATTATTCGTTCATTCATTCACTGTGCAATTACTGAGCACCAATTAAATTTGAGACACCATGGTAGACATGGTCATAAAATAAAAGAATAAACAGACAACAAATTAAACACGCTGTGATTCCTGCTCTTTAAACATAAACACAAATAACTATATTACAAGGTAGCACGGCCATGGCTAGACACAACCTGGTGAGTCAGTGGAGGGAGGGCAAGGAGACAAGTTGGCTCTGAGTTTTCTAATCTCAGAGAGTGGGACTATGTTGGTGTCACCTGGGGAAACTGCAATCTGGAGGAGCAGATTGGGAAAAAAGCTGTGACATTCAGTTTAGGAGATGGACTTGAGGCACAGGCAGGACATTGAGATGGACATACCCTGCAGGTGTTTTAAGAGAAAGGCTAGGGTGGAGATGTAGATTTGAGAATCATTCATTATGTTAAAAAGTTACAGCTGATGAGAACAGAAAATCCCAGAGGAGGAAGGAGAAAAGTTGAAGACAATCCTTGGGAACACCATGCCCTGCTTGGCCAGATGACAGAGGTTTTCACCTCTCACACACACACCCCCAGCTCTATCCATGCATTTCCTTCACATACCAGCCCCACAAGTCTGCAACAGCTTTACACACAGCTCCCTTCTACATGTAATTTCATGACTTAGACATCTCAGTTGCCCAAAGCAACCCACATGAGGGTTCTGCAGCCCTTCAGTCTCCAATCTTGACTCAGACTCAGATCTGTACAACTTGGAGAGTTCCAGGCAGGAGAGTCATTGTTTTCAGACACTAGTAATTCTTACTGTGTTGGGAACAAGGACCTAACACTACTTTATTGAGTGGGAATGGGTATAGAGGTAACAGAAACCGTATGACACATCCTCAGTAATCTGGTTTCAAATCCCGCAGCTCTTGACACCAGGTGGCAGGCTACCACTGATCTACTCTGGGACCTAAGTCAGTCCCTTCCCCTAGCTGGGCCTCAATTTTCCCAACTATTTCCTAAAGTGTATGTTTCATAAGATAGTAGTCCCATGAGTACTACTGGTAGAGTAAGGATGGCTAAATAAATTTGTGTTCTAGACTTGGGCAACATTTTTTTTAATTACTGACTCTGATCCTGAAGAGAAACCTTGAGAAAAACTAGATTAATTGTTTTTCAAAGTCCTTTCTGGCTATGCTATTCTATGGATCTCTCAGGGTGCAGGGACCCAAAACATAGGGCTTGAGATCCCTGAAGAGCTCCCAGAGAGACTCAGCAGCCAAGTGTGATACTTCAAATTCCCAGAGTTGAAACCTTAAAAGAGTCAGTAGCTTCTCAGCATCACTCAGACACTCGGCTGGCCGCCAGGATCCCTCAGGGCTGATATTTGGGCTGGGTAAACAATTTAGTCTGGGCCTTACCTCAAGGTATTAAAGACCCATATTACCTGCTTCATAGGCTGAGAATGCTCTAGTGGTTCTACAGGGGTTGGACAAGGCTGGGATCTGGACAAGCATGAGAAAGGGCTGTGAATAATAACCCTTTGCTTTCTTTTCTCCCTTCCTAGCCTTGCTGCTTCTAAGGAGGCTGAAGCTGCCCGCTCTGCACCCAAGCCGATGTCACCCTCGGATTTCCTGGATAAGCTAATGGGGAGAACCTCTGGATACGATGCCAGGATCAGACCCAATTTTAAAGGTAAAAAAAAACCTTATTTCCATATCCACAGGGGAAGAGCTTTCCCAGATTAGAAAGGCAAGCAACACATTATTGTATGCAGATGGTCAATGCCTGGTATAAATCCCATGACTTTCCTCTATTCACAGCAGACTTGTTAATCAATTAGTCTTCTCTCCTATCAAGTCCAAACAAAGCTTCAGAGGATCCAACTTAATAGTAACTCTTGCTTCCAGGAGTCAGTAAGTGAATTAAAACCTATTTTCTACCTCTGGTGTAATGGGCAAAAGGATGAATGTGGAATGTGTAGAAATGGGCTCAGGTTTGGGCTGAGGCACAACCGTACTCTCTGAGTTTGAATAAGCCTCTCTCTTCCTCTGGGCCTAAGTTTCCTCATCTCTGCAGTGGTGGGCTTTGCTACATTTGCAGCTTTCAAACATAAGCTTCCTGGAGCTTTAGGGCTTCTACCAGGTGCCCCAAAAGAGAGAGGCAGAGGGTGTCATGAGCCGCCCTACCTCTGCTTCTTCCAAGCAGCCCTGCTTTTCTTTATTTCAGATAAGGGGCTTTCAGATAAGGGGCTTCCAGCTAAAAGTCATCTGCTGAAAGTTCCCCATGGATTAACAGACTATTTTGAAAATTTCTAGTCTAAATCAGAGTCACAATTTCAAATGCCTATAAGAGTTAGGTAAGTAACTTAAATGAGTGAGGTAAGCTAACAGTAAGGCAATAGTGAGTGGTAGAGACTATGGAGAAATAGAGGTACAGGCTTCTCTAAAGGGGGCAGCCTCTCCTTAACCCCTGTAGTTTCCCTATAGGCATGTGCCCTCCCTATCATTAAGTATTGTAAGAAGAGCCAGAAATCAAGATCTACATGAGACTTCCCAATCCCTAAAACATGTTCATGACTCAGATATGTCCTGTGGGTTGCCAATATACAAACCCTAGTCCAGGTGATCTGAGAAGGTTCTTCTAGCTCTCTTAGTCCTCCAGGATCTTAATGTCTATAACAAGAAGAAGCCAGTTCCCTCTGTTCACTGATGCCTTGAAAGGGTGCAACCACCTCAAGGTGCTATGCAGAATTCTCAGGATCTCCTTAGGAGCCTGTGTACTCTGACCTTCCTCCCAGCACCCCTGCAAAAATCTTATTCCAAGGACCTTCAGCCAACCTCCTAATCAATTCTTGATTCCAGATGCCCTTCCTCACTGCTTCCTTTTGGCTCAAGTCCAATACCAAACAAGGCATATGACAGCTGGTAACAGCTTCCTAATATTTCTCCCTTTGCCCCTGCTTTCAAGTCCTCTTCTCAGAGTGCTCACTCACTCCACATGGCCCTGCAGATAGAGGATGGGCCAGAGACACATTGAGGTCTGTGCTTGGACCCCCTTTCAACCCCTATTTTCCTCAGGGCTCCTTCACTCCCCTTTGCACCTTGCTCTGGAAGCCATATCTCCCGGCTTCATTAGCATAACCTTGGTTCCCCCAAGGACAGGTAAGTCAGAACCAAAGTCACTGTCAGAGCACACTAGCACTCTGCCCACGCCCTTCACCAGCATCACGATCTCAAATGCCCAGAGGGGCCAGGCAGTTGTGGTATATGGAAGAAGCAGGATGTGATAAAAAAATAAATAAAACCACTAGACACAGGGCTTGTCTAGGGGCAGCCACTTCTCAGTTCCTGCTGATGATGACCAGGTAGGGGTATAGACCTTAGACATGCAAAATCTTCCAAAGCAACACCTGAATCGCATCTTTTAAAGACCTCATTGGCCAAATCAAACACGTATGAGAACTTATGACCCTTCTGCCAGGTAGCTCCTTTGCCCCACCAGATTTGAGGAATTCCAGTCCACCACGCCCCCTGGTGGGATCTCTTAGAACTCCATCCTGAAGAGCTGTGCGGTGGCCAAGCTCTCCTGAGAAAGGTGGGAATGTGGTGCATCCAGGTGTGTTAGTTACCCTTTGAGCATACCACTGCACGTGGCACACAGCGAGTTCTCAATCTTTCATAAATGAATAAATGAATGAATGGACCAGCAAATATGCTGGGGTTTAGAGCAGTTTCCCAAATCATGCTATTAAGACCAATGACTTTAACCCAGCTACTCTAACTCAATTATTTGCCTAATGGTAGCGATTTATTTATTTGTTCATTTAGTTATTTACTTACTTAGCAGTAGACATTTTTAAGAAATAAAATCTCACCTTGACCACTGAATCAGGGGCCCTTCTGCTTTTTACTCTGAGAAACTTACTCAAATCTACAGAACTAGATAATCTCTTGGGCCTCTCCCAAGTCTGCACTGTCTTTAACCCCTTCAACTCCCTCCTGACTCTGAGTGAGGTTCAGGATCTGGGAGGTGTGGATAAAACGTTACCCAGTAGGGATCTGTGGCCCCACAGCCACAAGATGCCTTTTTCACTTCCATCCAGGTACAAATAAGATCCCCAAAGCACATGCAAAACACAGAGCTCCTAAAGCGGCCATGCAGATTAGGCCTTGCTCCCACCCCAGGCCTGCATCATTTGAAAACTCCCACTCAGCAGCTCCCTTAAGCATGCGAGACATCCCCTGTTCCTGACCCTCCCGAAGACGGGTAGCAGGCATTCTGCGGCACTCTCTGCAATGCACAGTGGCCCAATGTGGAAGCAAAGAGCACCAAAACTGAACTCCAGTCCCCCCTCCACTTACCCAATATGTGTGATAAATCACTTACTGTGTCCGGGCCTTTGTTTCATATCTGTAAAATGATCCAGTAGGACTATCATCTCTGATCTTCTGTGTCTTTCTTAAAACTATGTGTATTATAATGGCTCCCAGGATCTGGGGCACAGCCCAATTCAAACACATACACAAAACCCAAATTAAACTTTAATATTTAATGAAATATATACATTATCCTGCTGCCAAAGGCAGCCAGATTGTAATTTTCTTGAGGATAATTTACTTTCAGATTTGTTTCAGTGAACTGCACCTCCCCATAGGGTCCTTTCAGCTGGCATCTTCTCACACCCATAAATCAGAACCTAATTTATATGAGAGTCACAGCACCAGACATTTTGCAAGGTCTGGGTGGAAACCCTGTGCACGTCATTTCAAGGCACAGGCAGTAACTCCTTGGGGCATCTTATGGTATAAGGCTAAATGAAAAGAAAAGCCTGGGTCTGAGTTTAAATGAGGGAGAAAAAAACAGAATGGGCCTTTGTTTAGGTGGAAATGACAGGGAGACAAATTTCCGCTCAGCACATAGAAAAAAATTTTTTAACAGACAGAGCTACTCAACTATGAAAAGGGCTGCTCAGGATGAAATGAGTTCCCCACTGCTGGAGGTGCTCAGGCACTCAGCCCTGAATGGGCAGCTGGTCTGTAGTAGTGGTCCGCAAACCCAGTTGTGCATGAGAATCACTAGAATAGCGCATTAAATGACAGGCTTCGGGATCACACACACACACACACGCCCCCCCTCCCCCAGAGATTTGGGTTCACTGAATGTGGGGTTAGGCCAAGGAATCTGCAGCTTAACAAGTTCCCCAGGTGATATTGATGATAACCCGATCTGCAGACTAGTTTGAAAAGCAATTGAAGAGGTGATCTTTATGTAATCTTCCAGCCCTGAGATCCAATGACCCTGAAATTCAGATGGATAGCTTCCATGAAGGAATTCCAGCCACTGAAGCTGAGAATGACTACCTAGTTCAAGAGCTACTCTCCTGTCAAACTGATGAGAAATTAAGACCCAGGAAAGGAAAGTGACATTCCTGAGGTCAAAGAGCCATTGAGTGCTAGAATTATGTCTAAAGAAGTCCTTATACTGCCGTGGACAAAAAACTTAGATTTCTCACCCCAAGACTGAGTCCCCTCCTGTATACCAAGAGTTCTGAAAAAGAAAAAATCCTAGCTCAGTTTGAGTGAAACGCTTGAGCTACATTTTCAGCAAGGAAAGAAAGAAGGGGGTACCAGAGGACACAAGAATATCTACTTTCTTCTTTCTACACTCAGAAAACATCACTGGTTCAAATCTTGGCTTTACCACTTGATAGTTAAACGAGCCTAGGTGAATTACTAACACTCTGTTAAGTAGGGACAATAATTCTGCCCTGCCTACCTCAGTACCCTGTGGAAAAAGAAAGCAGATCTACAAAAATTCACGGATTGCAAATTACAATCTTTACATGAAGGTTATGACCTTTTATCAGTATCTTATCCACCTTCAAGGTCATTTCAAGGTCATCACCTATATAAGGTCTTTCCTGTATCATTCTCAAGAACCTCTCTCTCTACCTGGACGCCTACTGCTTTTACTACTCTTAGCCGTGGTCTCATACTCCTATATGCTTATTTTATGCTGGCCCTCTTTCAGTTGCTGTAGAATCCCAGTGCTTAAGTTCTAGATTCTGCCAGTGATTGTGTGACCTTAAGCATGCCTTTTCCTTCCTCTGAACCTCTCTCCTACAGTATAGCCATTAAGATGACCACCTTTCAAGTCAGACAAATCTGAATTCATACCATTCACAGCTGCGTGGCCATGGCCAAATAACTTCTTTGAGCCTCTGTTTCCTCCTCTATAAAATGGAGATAATAACTATACCTTCTCATGCAGTTGCTCAGAGGATGAAATGAGATGATGTTAGTACCATTCTCAAAACAGCAACAAACCCCATAATGCTTAGTAAATAGTAACTGCTATAATTAACAGTATAAAATACAGACACTGGGCTCCAACTAGAGAAAAACAGGATAGCAAATCAGTGAATAATCCTCTATTTCCTTCCTACCTTTTGCAGTAAGATTCAAAAAACTTGCCTGAAAAGTATTTAACAGAGATTTGTGAACTTCCCTTGAAGTTCCCTCTGGATTCCTCAGCTGGTAATTCCCATCAATGCCTTTCAGCCAATCCTTCTTGGTTCATAAGTTCAAGGCAAGGAACTTGCTGTTCCTTGTGATTCCCAAGATGGCCTCCAAATGTTGTAGCCATAAATACATCTCAGCCACAAATTAGAAGGCAGCCGATGGGGTTTGGGGAAAAGATTTCAAACATATGGCAGGATGATGAATCATCCCCTGTTAATGAAAGTACATCTCAGCTCAGCCTCTGGTGTTCTGTACCTG
This sequence comes from Galagoides demidoff, assembly GCA_963574575.1. Taxonomy (NCBI): domain Eukaryota; kingdom Metazoa; phylum Chordata; class Mammalia; order Primates; family Galagidae; genus Galagoides; species Galagoides demidoff. Next base: position 22,614 of record CAUYQV010048422.1, read on the forward strand.
GTGCTCACTTGGGGACTAAGAAATCTGGCATAGAGATGTTAAATGGTGGCTAAGAATCTCAGGTACCTCAGAACAGGGTGGAGGGCAAGCAGGGGTGTCTTCCATCAAAGGGGTCCATCCCTGAAGTCAGTGTTCCAGGAAGGGGTCCTATCCTGTGAGTTTCTCTGTAGCTACTGAGCTAAGCAGAAATTTCTCTTGACTGGCAGGTCCCCCAGTGAACGTGAGCTGCAACATTTTCATCAACAGCTTTGGTTCCATTGCTGAGACAACCATGGTGAGTAAGTCAAAACACAAGCTGTTATCTCCTGCTGGGCAAATCTCTCTCCCTGAAATATTTATCTCTGCATTGGTCTTCCCCAAGGAGAATGGAATTAAGTGTTTTTTCAGGTATCCAGTGGGCTTCAGTGTTATTACTGTCCTATTCAATGTTTAGGATAAAAACATAACATCTGAAAATGGCCAAAGAGCTAGCAGGGCTAGCACATGCCAAACACCCAGGATTACAAAAACAAAATTATACAACAGGCCAAATTTTTAGATTCAAAGAAAATGTGAAGAACTGGTTATAAGTTGCTGTACTAGCTGGCTGCAGTGGCATGTTTCTGTAGTCCCAGCTACAAGGCAGACTGAAGCAAGAGGATCACTTGAGCCCAGGAGTTTGAATCCAACCTGGTCAACATATCAAGATCTCATTTCTTTAAAAAAAGATTTTAAAGGTAGAATGGTAGAAGACTGCTATATTATAAAAGCTCAATTAATAGTGAGTTGATTATAAAATTTTCTCTACTTTTGAATGTATTGAAAATTTTCCATGATAAAAAAGTTCAAATTAAATCAGTTACACTAGAAAAAACTAGAAGAAGAAAACACCACAATGTTAATACTGATTACCTCCTGGATTACAAACTTACAAATAATTTTTTTTCAGTATTTCTATATTTTTCTTATTTCTACAAAGAGTGGATATTAGATTAGTAATTACAAATAAATGGAATCACACTTTAAAATTTTTCTCAGCCCTTTTTGTTAACCAAATCAATTGTGCAGTGAATATTGATACATCCATTTTCTTCCTAAGTGAGAAACAACTGTCAGACCAAGTCAGGAACTGGACCACCTGGTTATGTAAAGGACATGGTTATTTGAGGACAGGTGCACATATCTGCGCTCCTCCCAATACATACACACAAATACACAACAATACACACATCGGTTTCCCGATGTGAAACAGAGATTCCCAACAGAGATCTACTTCCTCAATACAGATTCCTAAAAAAATTAAAAAAAAAAAAAAAGATACAGCATTATTTTTTGTGATAGTTAAAATCCTGGCTCTGGAGTCACATAGACCAAACCCATTTACTATCTATGAAGAGCTTATTTGCTTCACATCTTTAAGCCTCAGTTTCCTTATCTGTACAATCCTAATAGTGATTAACATACTGACCTCACCAAGGTAAGGTATATGTGTGGTATATGTAGGAAAATGTTTATCAGGGCATTTATGATAGCATATGCTTTGTAAATGTTCCCTAAACACTTTCAGTGATTGTAATGATGATGGAGACTCCAGGCACTGAAGCCCCAACACTACCATCGATTGGCTGTATGATCCCAAGCAATCCCTAGGCTTCTCTGAGCGTGCTTTCTCCCTCTCCGCCACCTGTGTCCTCTACCTTTCCAGATATCACTTCTCCTGCATTTTGTTTTCTAAGAGACAATGTAGCAGAGTAATTATGATAGAGTCTTCAATGTCCAAACAAAATTTGAGGGCAAGCTCTATGATCTCAGACAAGGAAACCTGAATTGTCTACCTCATCTGTAAAGTAGGGATACCAATAACATCGCCTCGTACCCCATTGTGAAGATTAAAAGCTAAAGCATGGACAATACTAAGCACAGCATCTGACACAAAGCACACATGCAGTGAATGTCAGCTACTATTAAATGCCACTTGCAATTTTAAGCACACTTTCCCATTTACTCTCTCATTTAATTCCTTCACTAAACACATGGCTTTACAACCACTCTCTAATGCCGAGATGTCACACACTGTATTCCCGATTGTACAGCTGAGGAGCTGAAATGTGGGCAGATTGCATCTCAAAGCTAATTAGTGACATGTAGGAATTAAGGCTCACTTCCCATAGGTAAGTGTTTGTTCTGTGCCACACTGCCATAACTGCAAAGAGCATAGACTCAAGAAATTAGGGGCCTGGGGACCTATAGAGCACACATAAGCAACAACTGACATGTTATCAAATGCAGAAATCCAGCCCAATATCGTGCCAGGCTCAGCACACCTCAGGAGAAAATAGTGAGTAATGGCAAATGGGGTAACCAACGAGAGGAGCCCAGAGGAGATGGGCCTCGGGGTGGAAATAGATCATCTTCAGACAGGAAATGAAAGATCAGCTCTGATGTGGTTCCTCAGGAGTGGCTTACAGATGGCATAATTTTCTACCTGGTTATTAAAGTCACTCCAAAGGGGGGCAGGGGATGCCATTTTGCAGCTTGCCCATTGGATAGCACAGTAAATCCGCCCTTAACATCTTCTGTAGGTTCTTGGAACCTGCAACTTTAAGCAAAGTGACTATAACATAAGCAATATTTTTCTTATCAACATCACAACAAAAGAATGTCAAACGATGGCTCAGCACCTGTGGCTCAAGTGGCTAAGGCGCCAGCCACATACACCTAAGTTGGCGGGTTCAAATCCAGCCTGAGCCCACCAAAACAACAATGATGGCTGCAACCATAAAATAGCTGGGCGTTGTGGCAGGCGCCTGTGGTCCCAGCTACTTGGGAGGCAGAGGCAGGAGACTCGCTTGAGCCCAGGAGTTGGAGGTTGCTATGAGCTGTGATGCCAAGGCACTCTACCCAGGGGGACAGCTTGAAGCTCTGTCTCAAAAAAAAAAAAAAAAAAAGAATGCCAAAGGAAGTGATGGTATTCAGGAATCTGCTCTATTTTGTTTCACTTAAATTCTCTGTTGACAAGAACCTACTGACGTTAAGTGAGGACTTCCTCTGCTGTGATTTTTCTCACTGACTTCTTAATTATCTGTGTATATAATTTACTTTGCAGATGATTTAGAAAAAAAGAAAATGTAAAGTCTCAGACCTAGAAGTAAACTTAAGGAATCATCTAGTGCAGGCTTCCCAGGTTCAGGGAGGAAATATGATGACTAGATTGGTAGAGTCACTTGAGCAAGGTCATATGGCATGAAATGGATACAGCAGAAACCCAAATCCATCTCCCTTTGCAGTAGTCACAGGTTCCTTCCCCTTCCACTTCTTTCTCCCCTGTCCCATGCACCAAACCCTTTGGACCACTTTCCTATTCAAACCTCATTTCTTGTCACTCAGATGTCCTTAGGAGCAAAACTGGACTTGGTAATAATGACAACTTCTTCTTAAAGAACACAATAGATGCTACTATGTGCCAGACAGAGTGCAGAACACTCTCTATGTACCAGAGAACCTCACAAAGACCCCTATTAAGGGGGAAAGATTATCCTCAGTGTATGGATGAGGAAACTGAGGATCAGAAAGGCTAAGTTATTTTCCTAAGGACACACAGCTAATAAGTGACAGAGATAAAATTTGAATTCAGCACATGGTCTCCTGAGCCAAATATAAATAACTCCTAAATGTTTGGGGTTACCCAGTCCTTGCTTGTCTCCTTTCATCATAGGCAATGAGAGCTATCGGGAACATTATTGAACAGATATAGATAGGGAAGCCAGAGAGAGGGTTGCACTTGCCCATGGACACGCACAGATAATTAGTGGCACAGCCAGCCCAGGCTCTCTGACTTCCAGCCTGGGGCTCTCCTTCTCAAACCACAGGAAAAGCTGGCTGTGCCCCAGGGGTCCAAGGTAATATGGACATAGTCCTAGTGTCAGAAACCTTCCAGGCTCTGTTTGTTCTCCAGAAACAGCAGGCATGCACTGCAGCTCTATAAACAGCTGGAGTTCCCAGACCTAACTGTCTGCCTCCCAGGGCCTGGCTTTATTCACCGGAGCTAATAGACCTGAAGAGAGAGGCTGCCAGCAAAGCAACAGGGGTCTCTACCCTTTCCCGAGAGGGGAGGGCTGAGATTGTCTGTCTTCCATCTGACCTTTCCAGGGATTCTCTTTGAGTCTGTGCAGCGAGGGGAAGGTAGAAGTTGAAACAGGAACGAACAAGGAAGAAGAGGAAAGAAGTTCCTGTTCTAGAGCAGCCCCTCTGGTAGTCTACAAGAGAGATGTAGGGCTAGAACCCAGAGGAAAGCACCCAGCTTATCCGGGCGTGTGTGCTAATAAGTGTGCATGGTGTGTGCTCTCCAGTGTCTGTGTGTCTGCGTGGTACGTCAGGGCATGTGTCCACTCTGGGGCGGTGCAGATGTGCATGTCAGCATGTGGATACATACATGCTAGTTTCAAAATAATCTGGACACATAACCTCAAAGAGGAATGTGTGTGATCATGTTTAGGAATGGATGAATATAAGCAGGTGTATTTCTGTGTTTATATATGTACATGTGAAAATGTTAAGTGTCAATGTGCGTGTTTCTGTGAGTTTGTATGTGTGCAGGATGCATGAAAGTATTTGAGAGTGAATGTAGGGTGGGCACAGTGGCTCACACATATAATCCCAGAATTTGGGGAGGCCTTGGTGGGAGGATTGTTCCAGAGCAGGAGTTGGAGAACAGCCTAGGCAATGTAGTGAAACACCAGCTCTACCAAATTTCTTTTTTTAATTAGCTAGTCACGGGGACATGTATCTGTAGTCCTAGCTACTCAGACTGAGCTGGACAGATAGCCTGAGCCCAGGAGCTCAAGGCTGCAATGAGTTATGATCACGCCACTGCATTCCAGCCTGGGTGACAGAGCAAGACCCTTCTTCATTTTTATTTAAATAAACTGTTTAAAAGGAGTGAATGTACATGAAGTATATTATTCTCATTCATGTATTTGTATGTGAATATTTATGAATATATGAAGACATATTTAAGTATGTATCAGTATTTGAGTCAGCATATTTACCTGTGTGTATATGCAAGTGAATGTGTGTGAGTACATGTGGATGTGTGAAAAGATATTTAAATGTTTATCAGTATGTGAGAATGAGTATGTATATACGTGTGTGCAGGCATGTGTGCAACTGCACATATAGGGGTGTGTAAAGCTAGGACTCAGGTGCAATTATATGTAAACACATGTGACAAAGAGAGAGTGTGTGTAGACATCCTCTGGGCATGAATCCCAGTATTTCCATTTTTAGGACATGTGCTACAGTATCTCTTGCCATGGGTCAGGTTAGCGTAGCATGGAGACAGGCATACTGTGGTCAGGACTTTGCTAATTGATGACAGTCCTTGTAACCATAGTCTATAAGTTTTGCCTTAACTGTAGACATTCAGGGCAACAGAAAGAACTCTGAACCAGGGGTCAAGAGACCAGGGTTTGAGTTCTAGCTCCGCTACCATGTAACACCTCTGAGACTCAGATCCCTCTGGGTACTTGGTCCTAGAAGTAGTGTGTAGGATCACACAGAGTAACCTTGTGCAAGTCGTTTGTGAATGCTACAGAAATGTAAGATTACTAACTACTAATCAGCCAAAGACTTCAACATATAAAAATAAGAAGGTGCTTTCCTAGTTTTTTGTTTATTTGTTTGTTTTTGTTTCTATGGTTCTCTCTATTCATTTATTCTTTTCACTTCAGTTATTCATTACGATCCTATATATGCTGAATTTGCCATTAGGGACAGAGTTCTGTTTTGGTCATATTAGGCTAGGCTTTCCCACAGTAGCAATAGCCCCCTAAATCTCAGTGTTTTCAAACAGGTTCATTTATCACTCATCTAAACTCTGCTGCAGACCCAGGGCTCTGCCGGCCGACTGTCCTCTCGGTAGTGGCTCTGCATCGCATTTCCATATCGACCCATGATTTCCCATTTGCCGTGCAAGGGAAGAGCCCACTAAAGGGTTGAACAGTGGCATATTAGTTCAGGCTCCCATGACCAAATACCCCACACTGGGTAGCTTAAATAACAGAAATTTATTTTGTCACAGTTCTGGAGGCTGGAAGTCCAAGATCAAGGCACCATCAGAGTTGGTCTCCTGTGAGAGACTTTTTCCTAGCTTGTAGACAGCTGATTTCTTTACTGCACACAGACAGACAGCGAGAGACCTCTTCTTCTCCTTATACGGACATCAATCCTATTGGATTAGGCTCCCACTCTTAAGACCTCACTTAACCTGTCTCACATCCTTAAAGATGTCACACTGGGGGTTAGGGCTTCGCCATATCAATTTGGGAGGGGACATATCCAGTCTGCAATAACTGGCAAGTAAACACATACACCACTTCTGCTCACATTTCACTGTCCAAAGGAAGTCCACACAGCCCTGTTTAAAGAGAAGCATAATCCTCCCATGTTTCCAGAAGTAAAGAGAAAGCAGACATCAGTGAGTAGTGTGTCTGTGCTATGCCTAGTGAGTCTACCGGATGAGGAAATCAAAGAGAATACCACAGCCTGATGAGTGCAATGACAAAGGTGTATGCACAGGATACCGGGGGACGCAGACATAATAACAACCAATAGTAGTATTAGCTAACACTTCCCTGAACACACGCTGTGCGACAGGCACTGTGAACGTGCTGTTGTGTGAATTTGAGTGATTTTCCTAAAGCAGCAATCTGATCACAGTACTGTCCGTGCTGACACCTTCCAGAAGAGAACAGTTTCGTGGGATGAAGGGATTACAAAATGCTGGTGGGTGTTCAACAGTGCTAAGAGGAGAAAAGTCAAGTAAGAAAAGAGAATAGCCTCCAGTGATTTGGCAATGGGGGATGGGGAAAGGAAGGGTAGAGGAGATTAGAGGATTCTACTTCAGGGGCAAAACAAAAAATAGATTGAAACACAGACAGCATGAAAATAAATCTGCTCTGAAAAAGACATGAGGTATTGATATTGGTGTCGATCATATTGAGCACTCTTCTGAAAGCCAGGTAATTGTGGTTAGCAAACTATGGGAATTTATTTTATATACAACAATCCCATTTTACAGATAAGGACACTGAGGCTCAGAGAGGTTGATTCACTTGATCTTTCTCAGTCAATAAACGGCACAGCAGCCTGACCCCAGACTGCTGACTTCTGGAGCCCTGTTCTTGGGCTCAGCACATTGGCTGAGCATGAGGGAACAGAAAACCACAGACACATGGGGATCACGTGGCCATGTGAGGACACAACTGCATCTGGTCTTCTGTGCCATGGTTTGGTTAATAAGAATCTCAGTAGGATTTGTGCAATTCTAGCAGAACCTGTGTCACAAGAAGACCTTGGGCATCCATCCCTTTAGTTATGAATTAAGGTCCTGCCTACCCTGACTATGGCATTAAGGGTAGAATTCTGTCTTGTCATATTAGGCTAGGTTTTCCCACAGTAACAAATGGCAAACAAGACCTCAAGGTATAAGAAAACAACTACCATACAAGGAGATTAAAAGCCCCTTATATTCAACCATAAATATTAACACACTGGCTAGAAAGCAGTCATTTACTCCTTAGTCATTAATCACAGCTAACTTATTCTGGGATCAATTGATTAGATAAAGCAGGTATTTCTAATTATAGAAATAAAGATTAAATCCGTCCACTTTTTCCTGAAATTTCTGCTGTCAACTCCTAGTTAAAACTGGCACCATCTCTCCTCTGCTTCACAAAGACCAGCCTCCTAACTGGTTTCCACCCCTCCTTCCTCACAGCCCTACCATTTCCAACCATTGCGAGAGGGATCATTTGAAATTCCAGATCAGATCACAGAATTCTCCTGCTTCTGATCCTGCAGCAATTTCCTGATGTTCTTACAATATCCCTGTTCCCTCTGCCTAGAAAGATCTTTACACAAATGGGTCTTTCTCACCCTCATGTCTCTGCTCAGGCACTTCTTTGGGGGCTCCTTCCCCATTCCCCTACCTAAAATGTCCCCACTTCAGTTACTTACTCTCTTTTACATCACCATGTCTTATTACCCTTGGAGCAACATCTAAAATACAAGTTTTCTTGTTTGTTGCCTTGTTTGCTTTTGTATTGAGTAGGGAGCTCATCTCTCTCAATCACCTCTACATTCCCTGTCCCTGACGCATTGCCTGACTCACAGCAGCTAGTCAGTAGTTGTGGAAAGAATTAACCTTGGAGGTTCTTCAGTCAAACCCTCCTTTATTGTCAGAATCCCTGCCACAAACATCATGGCCAAGTACTTTCCACTTACCTCCAGTGATGGGGAACCCACTAGCTCCCAGGGCAGCCCATTTCATCTTTGGGCAACTCTGAAATCTCCATTTACCCATGGCTTTAGTCCTGACCCTAGTGCCACCCAGAACCAATGTACTCATCTGACAGCCCTACACATACCTGAGGCCAGCTTTCCTGACCCCCAAGCCTGGCCTTTTCAGCCATTCTCTCTACTTTTCAGTCCCATAACCAGTGGGGCACTCTTTTCCAAGTGCACCAAATGTATTGATTTCCTTCTTGAGATGAAAGGCCAAGAAATAAAGCCAGGCCCCCTCAGGAGTCTTCAGAGCAGACTGAAGTGGGGCCCATCGCCATCCTTATTCTGGGTTAGTGAACTTCAAAGCACTGTTTGTAACAGTAGCCATCCCTCCACAGTTCATTTCTAAGTGAAATCTTCTGCAGGATGTTAACAAACAGATTTTTTTTTAAATGGGATATTCCGGCCGCAGTGGAGAGGGTGTCAGGAATCTCACTCTCCTGGCCTCTCTTTTAATCTCTGTCTCCCCCAGGGAGCCCTTGGGGAACTCGTCAGGGCCTCCAAATCCATTTCTAACTATTTCACCTTGATGTCCGGTTCATTTTTGTAGCCGTGTCACAAGCTGACTCCAGTATTGTTGCCAGAGAGCAACACCCTGGGACAGTTGTTTAAGTACATGACTAATATTTGAAAACAAACTTTTGTAATTAGTCCAAAGGAAAGAAAAGAGAAAATAAGAATGAAAAATGCCCTGCTTTACCCTCTCTTCCAATTCCCATTGTCCTATCTTGAGTTAACCATTATAAATAAAATTTCATGTACACCCTACTAGTCGCCTTTCCTTGACTATACACACATTTAGGCACACATATATTTCTTTCTGTAGGTAGGATTGTGCATTTCAATTTAATTTTTTTACTCCCTCCGTGGCTTGGTGTCTCTCTCCACATCACTGCATACAAGTCTACATCATCTCTTTTATTTTTAGACACAGAGTTTCACTCTATTTCCCAGACCAGAGAGCAGTGATTGATTATAGCTCACTGTAACCTCCAACTCCCAGCCTTAAGCAATTCTCCTGCTCGAGCCTCCCAAAGCACTGGAATTACAGGCATGAGCCACCACCCCCAGTCCCACCTCATTCTTTTTGACTCTCTACACATTCTCAAATGTGGATGCATGAGAGAATATGTACGTTGTTTATTAATGTTACATTAAATATATCACAAAATGAAACTGTTTCCAGACTTTAGAGCTTCCCAGTTTGGACACACAGTGTCACAATATTTAACCCCTTTTCTCCTAATGTACTTTTAGGTTTATCCAGGCTTATACCTAACTCCATGATGAACATTCTTGCGCAAAACTTTTTGTGCATGTCCTTTGGATATAACCAAAAAGTGGAATTGTTTTATCAAAGAACATTTACTCTTTAAAAAATATTTTGACAGATACTATTGCCAACTAACTCCCTTCCAAAGCTTTAGTAATATATATTCCCTATAGTGATGTTCATTTCTCTTCATCCTTGCCAATCCAAACAATTACCAAGCTTTTTAAATTTTTTTTTTTCAGACAAAGTCTCACTGTGTCATCCTTGGTGGTGTGCCATGGCATCACAGCTCACAGCAACCTCATTCCCTTGGGCTCAAGTGATTCTCTTGCCTCAGCCTCCCAAGTAGCTGGGACTATAGGTGCCCACCACAGTGCCCGGTTAGTTTTAGAGATGGGGGTCTCGCTCTTGCTCAAGCTGGTCTTGTACTCCTGAGCTCAGGTAATCCACCTGCCTCAGGCTCCCAGAGTGTAGCTTTTTTATTTTCATCAAATGAGACTTTCAAAAGGGTACCTTATGGTCATTTTCAATTTGCACCCCAGATTCCTACTGATTTTGAGCATCTCTGGACATGTTTACTGGGCACTTTGAATAATATTATAGGGTTCTTTTTATATATGTATCTCCTTAATCCATTTGTACTTTAACCTTCTAAAAATTATTTGGTGGTAGTTTATTCTATTTTCTCCAAAGTAGAAATTATTCCATACCATTTTTTTATATAGCCATTATTTCTCTACTGATTTGAAATGATATCTTTCTTTTTTTTTATGGTATCTTTCTCATAAAAAAAGTTCCCCTGTACATGGCTTGGTGCCCATGCTCAGTGGTTAGGGCTCCAGCCACATACACTGGGCCTGGCAGAGTTCAAACCCAGCCTGGACCTGCTAAGCAATGACAACCACAACCAAAAAATAGCCAGGTGTTGTGGCAGGCACCTATAGTCCCAGCTACTTGGAGGCTGAGGCAAGAGAATTACTTAAACCCAAGAGTTTGAGGTTGCTGTAAGCTGTGATGTCACAGCACTCTACCAAGGGTGACATAGTGAGACTCTGTCAAAAGAAAGAAAGAAAGAAAGAAAGAATCCCCTGTACACGTTTCTAGTTTCTAGATTAGTTATTGCTCCATTGTTTTATCTGTCTGTTTCTGCACCCATGCATACAACACTGCTTTAATTACTCTGATTTAATGTTATATTAAATATTAGAGAGCCCTCTGTTGTTCTTCTTTAGCAAGATATTCTTGACCTTTCCACCCCATGTTCTCTTCCATATGAATGTTAGAATCAGCTTGCTGAGGCTTATAGAAATCCCTCCGCACCCACTAAACTGGGTTCTGTGGCACATACCTATAATCCCAGCTACTCAGAAGGCTAAAGTGGGAGGATCCCTTGAGCTCAGAAGTTCAAGACCAACCTGGGCGATAGAGCAAGACCTCATCTCAAAAAAAGGGAAAAAAAGGTTACCTGAGATTCTGATTAGAATTACATTGAGTTTATAAATTAATTTTAGAATAAATGATAACTTTACAATATGTCATCAATATAGTATATCTCTCTATTTATATAGTAATTCCTTTATGCCTTTTAGTAAAGTTTTTTTTTTAACATACATTACTCACACATCTCTTGTTAGGGTTATTCCTGGATATTTTGTAGAGCTGGTTGTTATTGTGGATGAGATCTTTTGCTGTTTTTGCTTTTCCCATTACATTTTCTGTCATTCTACACAATTTGTGCTAGGTCACTTTTTATACTGTTGAATTTGAGGGACCCAAGAGAAAGGCTACTAAATGTCATCCAGCTAGAAACAATTGCACACGGGACAAAGCCTTGGTAAACTGGAGACTAAGAGAGCACTGAGAGCAGCCCTCAGAAGTGCCATGAGAGTCTCTTACAGGCAAACACGGGATTAAAGGCAGCTTTGATATCATCTGCTGGATGATGCTCTCCCAATATGCCACTAAGGGAGGTATCAAAACCGTGAATTTACGACAGCCCAGAGTGTGACTCTCCATCAGATCAAATTCAGGAAGAGGGATTCCTCAAAATCAAGCCCACAGAAGACTAAAGTGGGGAAGTTGTTCTGCCAAGTTATTTCACCTTGCCATGGAGCCTTCCATTCTGATAATAGATATGCTCGTGGAGTGCTTCCTTGCCAATATCCTAATACCAGGAAAGCCAGGCAGAAGTTTTTTTGAGGCTAACTGGAAATGGAGAAAAAAAAAGGTAGCAAAACTTGGGGAAATTTCACCCAAGCCAGTGAAAGGTCTAAGAATCCATCCTTGTCCCAACAAACAGAAACCCTCTCTCCAGTGACAAGACAGTTGTTCGCCTAGCCTTAGTGACACTATCCCCCATGTGATGCTGGGTTACCAACTGCCAATCTCCTGCTTATTGGACTACCTTTTCCAATACTACAGAATGAATGTCCTGCATGTATTTATAAACTACTTCTCTTAAAAAAGATGCAGTACAATAAATTAGGGTACTCCCCCATTAAATTACAGGCATACGCCTATCCTAAATCATTGAGATTACACATAGCTGGTTGAGATCAATGCTGGGCCTAACCAAGTCCCTCAGTTGCATATTCATCTCTGTTGTCAGTTTAACTCACGGAGGGTGACCTTATTTTCTATGTCTCCAAGTTTGTTAGTGGCATGTCTCACCACTGTGCCCCGCAATGACAACTCTGTCTGCTAGGTTAACATCCACCCTTCATTTTGTACCCTTTGGCAACCAGTTATGAATCCACCTCTCTTTTTAATATCCCAATCCAAAATTCTCAAGCTGATATTGAATATAAGGATATTTATGAGACAACCTGTCCCATGAGCTCAGTGGGGTCCCAATATGCTATAACTACCACATTTCCCTCAACTACCCAATAGATGGTTTAATATTTAATAGAAATTTAAAATACTTAAGATATTTAATAACATTTTAAATAAACATTTAATTTTTTAAATATTTAAAAGTAAATATTTTATAGATGATTTAAAACAAAGTAGATGATATTCACATGTTATGAACTGACAAAGCTCTAATGACTAGAATCAACAAAGAACTCAAGCAAATCAACAAGAAAAGAACAAACAACCCAATTAATCACTGGGCAAGAGACTTGAATAGAACTTTCTCTCAAGAAGACAGATGAATGGCTAAAAAACATATGTAAAAATGTTCATCCTTCCTAGTCATCAGGAAAATGCAAATCAAAACCACCTTGAGATATCGCATAACCCAATGAGAATAACCCACATCACAAAGTACCAAAGCTGCAGATGCTGGCATGGGTACAGAGAAAGGGAACATTTACACTCTATCGATAGGGTTGCAAACCAGTATAGCCTTTTTGGGAAGAAGTATGAAGGGTTCGGCGCCTGTGACTCAAGTGGCTAAGGTGCCAGCCACATACACCTAAGGTGGCGGGTTCAAATCCAGCCCAGGCCCACCAAAAGAAACAATGATGGCTGCAACCAAAAAATAGCCAGGCATTGTGGCAGGCGCCTGTGGTCCCAGCTACTTGGGAGGCTGAGGAAGGAGACTCACTTGAGTCCAGGAGTTGGAGGTTGCTGTGAGCTATGATGCTATGGCACTCTACCCAGGGGGATAGCTTGAGGCTCTGTCTCAAAAAAAAAAAAAAAAAAGAAGTATGAAGAATCCTCAAAGAGCTAAAAGTAGACCTTTCATTTGATCCCATAATCTTATTACCAGGTATCTACTGAGAAGAAAAATATTCATTTTACCATAAGGACATTTGCACTCAAATGTTTATAGCACCTCAATTCACAATTACAAAGATGTAGAAACAACCCAAGTTCCCCTGAACCCACAGATGGATTAATAAACTGTGGTACATGTATATCATGGAATACTATTCAGCCATAAGGAAAGATAGAGACTTCATATCTTTTTTATTTACCTAGATTAAGTTGAAGAACATTCTCCTTAGTAAGGTTCTCCTTTTCCATTCTTGAGACACTTTACTAAGAAGAGTATGTTCCAGCTCCATCCAGGTAAACTTAAAAGATGTAAAGTCTCCATCTTTTTTATTGCTGCATAGTATTCCATGGTGTACATATAGTATCTCAAAAATGGGTGAAAAAAGTATCCAATGTACTAAACACTATTATGAAACTAACATATAAACACTTACACATTCATATGAATTATAAAACACAAATATAATCCAGAAGAAAGAAGGGAGAGGGAAAAGAAGTGGGAGGGTGTGGAGGGAGGGTATTTGGCGGGAATCTCACCTAACATGCACAATGCAAAGATACATTTCAAGACAACTAAGAGTATATTACAAATGTCTTACCACAAAAAATAAGTGAGGTGGTGGTTATATTAATTAGTCTGATTTAAGCATTCAACATTGTATATCAAATCATCACATTGTACCCCATAAATGTATACAGTTATGATTTAATACAAATTAAGTTAAAAAATGGAAAGCAAGTATCCAATGTACTCAATACTAATTTGAAACTAGTAGATGAACAACTATAAGCCCACATGAAAGAAAACCACAATTAAACTCAAGAAGGGAGGAGGGGCTCGGTAAGCTCCCACTGCATGGGTACAATGTAGGGTGTATGGCACACCTCCTCAGTGAAGGACTGAACTATGACTTGGACATTACCTAACAAATGCAAACAATGTGCCCTTATATTAATCCAAAATTTAAAACAAATAAACAAATATAAAATAGATGAAGTTTAATTTAAAAATAAATTTTTTAAGGGACATAAAGAGACAGCATGCAATTGTAAAAGAGTATGGGACCAGAAGTCCTAGATTTATGTCCCTGCTATAGCACCTACTAGCTATGTGACCTTGGGCAAGACACTTAACTTCTGTTTAACCTCTCTGAATTTCAGTTTCCTCCCCCAATAAAGTATAATAGTACCCAGTATGTTAGGTTGATAAAAAGTTTAGAGATACAATACATATAAAGTTCTAGCAAGTGTTACACACCCAATAAAAGTAGCTGCTATTAGCATTTTTATATAATTATTAAACTCATGCCAAGCTTTAGTGATCCCCTAAAGACAAATATGCTCCGTTCCACTGGCCTAAACCATCCATCTTTACAACAAATGTAGTTCTGATGGTGTAATATCCAAATGAGTTAGGAGACAGTCAAGGCACAAAGCAATCAGCTGGGGCCAAGCAGGCAACAGGCAAGGATCTGGGGAGACTTGAGTGGAGAGCAGAAATGGGTAAAATCCATGGGCCAAGTAAAGAACAAGGCACCAGTAAACTGTTAAACCTGAGGAAGAAGCTTTATGTTCTTTGCCCTTTTTAACACCTTCTGCTGGTTGTGGGCACTTACAAATACACAGGTACATAATAGCAGCCACAGGTAGTAACTGGTGGCATGGAGGTGTCATGAAGCTCACTCAGTAGAATTCTGAAAGACCCTGAGTATTGTAGTCTACTGGTTGAATGCTTGGGTTCTGACATTAACACTGTGGGTGCAAATCTCAGCTTTGCTACTTACTAGTTGTGTGCTATCAAAAATGTTAATTTAACCTCTCTGTGCCTTAATTTCCCTAACTATAAATTTGGAGCAATAATAGAATTTACATCACAGAGTTATTGTGAAAATAAAATAACACACATAAAGCTCTTAGCATAGGTTCTTACAATTGGTTCTTTACATGTGGTAAAGTCCCAATATATTAGTATTATTTGCATTTTTATTACCAATTCTGGTAATAAAAATCTAGTGGTGGAAACTTAAGGTTTTAGGGCTTGAGTTTCCACATCTGTCCAGTGGGACTAAGCATTTTCTCTGTCATGCCAAATCTCATGAAAAAAATCTAATATGAAAGTAAAAAGCAGCAAGTAAATGTGACATATTAATAAAAGGTGCCAATACAATATGCTACTGAAAAGCACAGGATTTTTGGAGTCAAACAGTCCTAGAGTAAAGTCTCAGCTCTACCACTAAGTTTAGGCAAAGTACTTAATATCCAGGCTTGAGCTGATATGTAAAATGGTGTTGCCATGGGAATTTAATGAGAAGTTTCATATGAAGCATTTAGCACAGTCCCTGGCACTTAGGGTTTAGTAAACATGACATATGTCAACTGAGCCAGGACACTTTCAAAGGACTTCAGGGAGACTCTTCTTAGATTTCACAGGAAACATCTATGGCTCTTTCATTTCTCAGATGTCTGGAAAAATACTTGAGAAAGAGTGGGGATAGCTACTTGGGAGGCTGAGGCAAGAGAATCGCTTAAACCCAAGAGTTTGAGGTTGCTGCGAGCAGTGACACCACAGCACTCTACCAAGGGTGACATAGTGAAACTCTGTCTCAAAACGAAAGAGAGAAAGAGAGAGAAAGACAAAAGAAAGGAAGGAAGGAAGGAAGGAAGGAGCGAGCAACTCATAAACCAACTCATCCCCAACTCTGAATAGGCCCCAGGCCTTTGGTTTTTAACAGACTGGTCCAGTTCCCATACATCTTACCCAAACCCTGTCAGATCCAAGCCCATGTCAAAGCCTCTCCGGGGAAGCTGAGACTGCCTGATGGCAGATTCAACTTGGTTCTTTTTTTTTTTTTTTTTCCACTTGGTTCTTCTCTTCCTGGCACTGGTCCTTTTCCCTCTCTGGGCCACCTGTACAATGAAGGAATTGAGATAGACATCTTCAAGGTTCTTTCTAGTTATAGTATTTGATGATGTAAACAGTGTAGAGATGATGATGATGATGATGCTGAAAAAGAACTATGATTCTCTCATCTACTCCATTCCGATTATCTTTAGGATAGTTTAGATCCTCCCTATTCAACTGGTCTATTATAACAGCCCCAAACAGGTCTTTCTGAACCTGTTTTCCCTTGTGTATAATACGCTGAAGTCAAATTGTGATATTGCTACACCGCTAAAGTCTTCAGTGGTGCCAAATTGGCTACAGAATAAAATCCCCACACCTCGGTTTGGTAGTTAAGAATATCCACATCCTCAAATAAATTCATTTCACATCCTCAAATAAATCCATTTCACAGTCTTATCACAGCAGAGTAGTTGAGAGCATAAACTTTATATAATCTGAAAGAACAGGTTTAAACTCTAGCCCCACTGTTTACTGTGTGAATTTGGACAAAGTACTTAATCTCCCTGCACTTTCTTCATTTGCAAAATCAGGTTGAAGATACCTATCTACATCATAGAAATGTTTTAAAAACAAATAAGGTGATGTGTGTAGCCCGCTCAGACATAATGCCTAGTATATAGCTGGACCTCAATAAAGGGGAACTGTTATTACTTACGCTAGTAATGGTTGAATTAAACTGAATCATTTGAAAGCCCCTGCCTACACACCTTTGCTTGTGCTTATTCCTTCAACTTGAGATTCCTTTCACCTCCAACTATGCATATCCTAATTCTCCAGATCCAAGCCTGTCACTTGAAAACAATATCGAGCAGCAATCTCTTAGCAGTCCTTTGGCCCTCATCACTTTTAATTTTGTATAGTAAGCTAAGCATAGGGGCTCACACTTGTAACCCTAGCACTTTGGGAGGTTGAAGTGGGTGGAATGCTTAAACTCAGACCAGCCCAAGCAAAAAAAGAAAAAAAGCAAGACCTTATCTCTACTAAAAATAGAAAAACAAGACAGGCATCGTAATGGGTGTCTGCAGTCCCAGATACTCGGGAGGCTGAGACAAGAGGATCGCTTGAGTTCAAGAGTTTGAGATTAAGGTTGCTGTTAGTTGTGATGACACCATGGCATTCTGCCTAGGGCAACAGAGTGAGACTCTGTCTCAAAAAAAAAGAAAAAAACCTTGTATAGTAGATATTTGTGTCCTGCCTGCCAGTAATTTGAGCTCTGGAAGAGCAGAAACCAAGACCCTGTGCTTCTACCTTCCCTGTACTCCCAATGAGCCTAATAAAATTTAGTTGGATTGAGTTTGGAGACAAGACATCCCTTTGACAGCTGAAGTACTGAGTTTTAAAAAGGTCTGAGGATCAGGTTTGTTCACCTCTTGATATGATGTCTCTTAAAGCTCACTGAAATGGGCACACCTCTCGCCCTCCACAACCTTTTCCACCAACACACTCTCACAAACTGAAATGTTTATTTCATGCTTCCTATTTCACAATACTGAATTTAGAGGAGTTAGGTTAGAATCTAAAATGTGACAAGAAGTGGGGGACAGATCCAACTACAGGTGACACACGGGAAACTCTCAATAAAAGTTGGTGGAATAAATGAATGAATGAATGAATGCTCCACCTTGGTCTTACAAGCAAAGCAGCTAATCGCCCAGTTACCAGAAATCAGATCATCAGGGAATCTCAGAGGCAAGACGGCTGAGTCGAAGCTGAAGACCATTGAACTAGAGCTCTGGAAATCCCTCCTGCTTCAGGTGTATGGGCCACCCTTGAGCATTTAAGACACAGAAACCAGCTACCAGAGGTGGATCCTGAGATGTACTAGGTTGGAGAATTCAAATGTTGCTCCTCCAGGCTCTGCACTTGAACAACAACCTCAGCATGTCAAACACCAACCGATATAAGTTTAGGGCTAAATAAGCAAAACAGCATTTAGCTTTCAGCCTTTTACACCAATTACATTGATCTCTTCTGAGCTGCATTTCCCACCACAGTTTGCCAACTTGCAGGGAGAAAATCAATGGCCATGATGCGTTCGGGTAGCAGCTGCTGAGGGCGGGCGCTGCAGGTAGAAGGAGCCACGCTGTCTGAGGATGCTGAGATACATCCCGTCTCCTGCACCACCTTTTCATAGGTCATTTCATGACAAGGCCCTATGAGTTTTCTTTTCCTTCTCTTAGATGATGTACATATTTTACTGCGTGACTTATGCCATAAGAAAAAAACAAAAATATTTTAAATATCAGTAATCAAATCCAATTGTAATAATGTCCATCTCTGCTTAAAATTCTTCAAGGGCTCCGTGTTACTATCAGGATCAAGTACAAATTCCTCAGTCACCTTGCCAGACCCTGTGTGCTTCCTCCCACTCCTCTCCTTATTTGTTACTTGCTATTCTTTTTAAAAAATAAAAAGAAAGTGCCACATTCTTGCTTTGTCTCCAGGGCTCACATACACACTTCAACTGCCCAAAATGGTTTTCCTCTTTGGTTCAACCATGGTTGATCTCAGTTTAAATATCACTTCCTCCGGGAAGCTTCCTGATCACCACGCACCAAGGTAGGAAGCTGTCTTCTCTATTTCCCTAGCATCCTGTCAGAGCCCTTACCTCAGTATAACTGAATAAATATACCTTTCCCTTCTTTTTTCTTTTTTTCTTTTTTCAGGCACTGTCAGAGCAGCTGGAAAATATATCTCTCTTATTCTCAGCAGGTTTTCCAGTCTCCAGAACAGTGCCTGACACTTAGCAGATGTTCATTTAAGTGCTGTTGACAAAATAAAACTAAAAACAATTAGCTGTTAGATTTGGAAGGGTTCTTAAAGACTATGCAGCCTAACTTCTTTCAACAGTGAGGCCCACAGAAGCAGAAGCAGGGTTTAATCTCAGGTTCTTTTCCAAATTGCTGTGTGATCTGAGAAAATGCCTTCCCCTCTGGGTTTCTTCCTCTCCAGCTATGAACTGATGAATGCCCACTCTGCTTCAACTTCTGCCTTTTCCTGGTCCTCCTTCTATGTACTGGGAAGCTCTGTGGGATGATACAGTGGGAATCTGCTTCATCCCTGCAATTTGTTGCCAATCAAGTTGAGGAGATAAGACATACACAGCAAGGAAGTGCTCCATCAAATGTTTCTATCTAATTTCAGAATATTATGGGGCTATGAATGATTTGGTTACATGAATTGCTTTTGTACAGTTTGAGTCACACAATTATAAGCGTGTCCAGGAGAGGGTGCATTGTATCTGTTAGGTATAAATTTACCCACCCCCTTCCACTTGCTTTCCATTGAGTTTTACCACCAAATGTACATGGGTAGTACATCACTACCAAATGTATGGGTATTGATCGAATAGTTCCAGTTTAATGAGTACATGTGGTGTTTGTTTTTCCATTCTTGCAAATCTTCACTTAGAAGAATGATGTCCACTTCCATCCAGGTTATTACAACAAGTATTAGTTCACCATTCTTATTTCCTTTTTTTTTTTTTTTTTTTTTTGAGACAAAGTCTCAAGCTGTCGCCCTGGGTAGAGTGC
Organism: Galagoides demidoff; assembly: GCA_963574575.1. Taxonomy (NCBI): domain Eukaryota; kingdom Metazoa; phylum Chordata; class Mammalia; order Primates; family Galagidae; genus Galagoides; species Galagoides demidoff. The sequence continues at coordinate 42,373 of CAUYQV010048422.1, forward strand.
TGTGGTGTCATAGATCACAGCCTCAAACTCCCGGGCTCAAGCAATCCTCTTGCCTCAGCCTCCCAAGTATCTGGGACTACAGGCACCTGCAACAATGCCCAGCTACTTTCCAGTTGTAGTTGTTACTGTTGTTTGGTGGGCCCAGGCTGGATTTGAACCCACCAGCTTTAGTGTATGTGGCTGGCGCCCTAGCTGCTGAGCTACAGGCACCGAGCCTAGTTTACCATTCTGTATTGCTGAGTAGTATTCCCTGGTACACATATACGACATTTTATTAATCCACTCACGTATTGATGGCACTTAGGTTAGTTCCACATCTTTGCGATTATGAATTGTGCTGCAGTAGATATTCAAGTGCAAGTGACTTTTTGATAAAATGATTTTATTTCCTTTGGGTAAATACCCAAAAGTGGAATTGCTCAATAAAACGGTAGGTATACTTTGGGTTCTTTGAGGTATTTCCATCTGACTTTCATAGAGGTTGTACTAGTTTCCATTTCTACCAATGTTGTAAAAGGATTCCTTTCTCTCAGCATCTATGCAAGCATCTGTTGTTTGGAATTTTTTGATAAAAGCCATTCTCCCTAGAGTTAGGTGATACCTTGTTATGGTTTTGATTTGCATTTTCCTGATAATTAAAGATGATTAGAGACCCTGAGCATTTTCTCATGTTTATTGTCATTAGTCTTTCTTCTTTTGAAAACTTCTGTTCATGTCTTTTGCCACATTTTTATGAGGTTGATTTTTTTCTTACTGATTTGCTTGAGTTCTTTATAGATTCTGGTTCTCAGCCCTTTATCAATGCATAGCAAGCAAATATTTTTCTCCCATCCTGTGGGTTGTCTATTCGCTCTGTTGATTCTTCCCTTGCCTATGCAGAAGCTTTTTAATTTAATCAGCCCCAACTCTTCTTGTTTCTGTTACCACCTTAGGATTTTCTTAATAAATTTTTTGCCTAAGCTGATGTCTATAAGAGTTCTTCTTCTAAAATGCTTATAGTTTCATGTCTTAGATTTAAGTCTGTTATCCATCCTGAATTAATTTTTTGAGTGGTGAGAGATATTGATCCTGTCTCAGTCTTCTGCATGTGGCTATCCAATTTTCCCAGCACCATTCGTTGAATAGGGATTCTTTCCCCCGTGTATGTTTTTGTCCGCCTCATCAAAGATCAGGTGGCAATATAAGGATAGTTTAATATCTAGGTTTTCAGTTCTGATACATTGGTCTATGTCTCTGTTCTTGTGCCAGTACCACACTGTTTTGGTTCATAGCCTTGTAGTATAGCTTGAAATCTGGTAAAGTGATGTCTCCCAATTAGTGCTTTTTGCTTAAGATTACTTTGGTTATTTGGGCTCTTTTCTGGTTCCACGTGAGGGTGGAATTATTTTTTTCCAGATCTGTGAAAAATCATGTCGGTATTCTAACGGGGATTGCATTGAATCTGTAGATCACTTTGGGTAGTACAGACATTTTAACAATGTTGATTCTGGCTGGGCGCAGTGATTCACACCCATAATCCCAGTACTTTGGAGGCCAAGATGGATGGATTGCCTGAGCTCACAGGTTCAGACCAACCTGAGCAAGAGAAAGACCCCGTCTCTAAAAATAGCCAGGCGTTGTGGCAGGCACCTGTAGTCCTAGCTACTTGGGAGGCTGAAGCAAGAGAATCGCTTAAGCCCAAGAGTGTGAGGTTGCTGTGAGTCATGACACCAGGGCACTCTACTGAGGGCAACAAAGTGAGACTCTGTCTCAAAAAAAAAAAAACAGTGTTGATTCTGCCAATTCATGAGCATGATATATTTTTCCATTTGTTTATATCTTCTGCATCCACTGCAATTTCCTTCCTCTGTTTTTTAGTTCTCCCTGTAGAGGTATTTTACCTCCCTGGTTAAATATATTCATATGTATTTTATTTTCTTTGTTGCTATTATAAAAAAGCATTGAGCCTTTGACTAGATTCTCAGCTTTACTGTTTTTGATGTATAAAAATGCTATTTTTTTTACAATGACTAAAATGTGGTTTGTCTGACTTGCCAACTAATATTTCTGTAGCCATTGAAAAAGTTTGCCAAACCTTTTGTTGTGTGAATATGTACATTAGGGGAAAACTCAACCATATACCACATGGAAACAAGTAACAAAATAAATTCTTTAAAGAAGTACTAAAATCAATGAAAAGTTTATATTTTGTCCCTGTTCATAACAGTTACTTCAGAAGAAAGGAAGGGGGAGTAAAGCTTAACCATCTTCATCTTTGAAAAATGTTTATTATAATAAAAAATATAACAAAATATGCCATTTCAATTAATTTTAAGTCTAATCTTATTAAGAATGCTATTGATTTGTGTATATTGATTACATATCCTGATACTCTGAGATTGAATTTATTTATCAATTCCTGGAGTTTCTGGCAGAATCTCTGGAGTTTTTTGACATAAGATCATATTGTCATCAAGGAGTGATAGTTTGACCTCTTCTGTCCCTGTTTGGATACATTTGATTTCCTTCTCTTGTCTGATTGCTCTGGCTAGAACTTCCATCACTATTTTGAGTAAAAGTGGTAACAGAGGGCAACCTTGTCTATTTCCAGATCTAAGTGGGAATGCTTTCAATTTTTCTCTATTCAGTATAATATTGGTCGTGGATTTGTCATATATGGCTTTTATAATTTGGAGGTATGTTCCACCTATGCCTATTGTATTAAGAGTTCTTATCAGGAAAGGGTGCTGAGTCTTGTCAAATGCTTTTTCTGTGTCTATTGAGATATCATATGGTCTTTGTGTTTGATTCTGTTTATACAGTGAATCACATTTATAGATTTGCATATGTTGAACCATCCTTGCATCCCTGGGATGAAGGCAATTAAATGTTTCTACTGATTTGGTCTTGTGAAGAGATCAGAAAGAAAAAGTCAGGGAAGTCTGGTAGCATTAAGGCCCCTGCAGGAGATCAGGCATGAGCTGAGCAGGCAGAATTTGCCTTAGGCAACAAGGTTGAAAGAGAATGTCCCTTGGCACAGAATTGGCCAGAAACACCAACTCATGTGATATAACTCACAAGTTATTGAGTCTATTAAGCCTACATGCTGAATAAAGGCTTAGGCTGATGCTTGATTTTCAAACCCACCTCTGCCACTCACTAGCCCTGTGCCCTGGACACATTTCTCAACCATTTCAAACCTGTTTCCTTACCCTTACTATAGGAGTGTAAATGTCCAGCTTGCAGAGGACAAGGATTAAATGTCTGTGACAGTATCTAGAATGGTGCCTGCTGCCTAACAGACCATTTTAAGAAATGCCACATTCTTTTCTTCCTTCCAGCCATATAAGTGGATTTGACATGTCACTGACAAGAACATCAAAAGTGCAGCTGTGGCCTGGGGACCAAAGGCTTTTTCTGCCCAACCATTCATAGTCTGTTCACTCTGATGTGACCTGCCCAGTGTCTCATCACAACACACACACACACATATATATATAGTTCACATAAAATCAAAGGGAGAAAGAAGGCTCTTTCCAAACCCATAGTCAGATGGGGCCGGATTTGGAGTTCCCCATTACCATTGGCAGGACAAAGATCCAACATCCAGGCCTGGCCTGAAGTCTCCCTCCACCACAGATAAGGGTTTGTGAGACCAAATGTCACTTTCTATGTGGCTGGAAGAAGATGCTGCAATTAAACTATAGAACAATCCTATAAAATACCTTGGAAAATATTATAAAGCTATTGATATTTTTGTAGGCAAACAGAACGAGGCATGTGCTGTAGGAGGATTTAGGCAGGGGTAAGGGTGAAAGTGGGGAGGAAGGTTGTTTGTTTTAGTTCATCCCATCAGATGACAGATCAATACTGATGAGAATTTAGAAGCAGCACCCTAAAATAAAATCCAGCATGACCTCATTTTTCCAGGAGCAGGCCTTCAGGTACAGAAGTTATTCCTTAAAAGAAAGCATTTAAAGTTGGCCTTAAGTTGAAGTTATTAATCTTTCAATGAACTAAAAACCTTTATGGAAATCCAACAGAGAGCTATGCCCTCCTCCTTCCGAAACACAAATTCTACTTGCAGGGTTGTCATATTTGCGGACCCCAGGTTTATAATGCCTTGCTAACAAAATAAGAAACTTTTCTTAATGGAAATATTTCTTAATTGCATTACCCAGTTTTCTCCCATGGAGACCTACCCAGGCCATAATTGCTTCTCACGTTGTGAATGAAAACTATGATAAAAGGACTCTTTCAGCTCCTCCAGGATCAGCAGGGGAAGTTGAACAAACCCTCAGCTAGGAGTCGGAACACTTGGATTCCAGAATTAGCCTTGCCCCTGCATTTTTAGTCACTCCAGCCAGTCTCAATTCTTCCTGCATTTCAGTTTCTTCATCTGGATATCTGGGGGAAGAAACGGGGGATGGGGATGGGATTTGACTAGGACAGCAATTCCTAACCTATATTATGTAGAAGATGAACACTATGCACAAAATAAGAGTTCTATGGGCAAAATAAATGAGGCAAATGTTGCATATTCTATTTCCTTATTGGAGATGCACACTCATTAGCATATTAAGGTCTCTGAGAAGTCTTGCAATTTAAAAACCTGCTGCCTTTCATCTCTAACATTTCCCTAATTGATTTGACCTGTGAATTGTCCCCCCCACCCCAGTGGATTAATGCACTGTAATTCTATCAGAGAAACATTAACTTAGCACTAAGTTTAGAAGCCAATAACATGGGCAGCGCCTGTGGCTCAAAGGAGTAGGGCACTGGCCCCATATGTGGGAGGTGGCAGGTTGAAACCCAGCCCCGGCTAAAAAAAAAAAAAAAGAGAGAGAGAAACCAATAACAAGTGGACCCCTATTTAATGACATCTATTAAACCTTTCCAAACAAATCAACACATCATAGTAAGTTAGAGAAGGCTAATATTAAAAGAGAGTTGTATGTACCCTAGGACCACCTGGAACACTAAATTCTTTCACCTGTCCTTCCTTCGTTGCTTAGGAATCAATTGTTTTTTAGGTGAAAGAATTTGAATGCTTGAACATCAGCTTTTAGTCCTTCCTTTCATTCCTTCAGTCTGTCTAGACCAGTGAACTCTCCAACCTTACTGTGCCTAAGAATTTCTGTACTATTGGGATTGACGGTGAAGGGGGGATTTCAACTTTATCTGTAATGTACTATTTTTCTTACCTAAAAGAATGCAGCACACATGATAAAATATTAATAAGATTATAAAACAGGTGCTTAATACATCAGTCTTCGAATTTTATTTTAAATTTTTTTCAAAAAATAACATTTAAATAATCTCATTCAAAAAATAACATTTAAATAATAAGTTGAATAATACTTAATGAGGCATTTAGAGGATTTTCAGGGGAATTATGACTCCCATGGATTTCATCTGATGCACAGACTTTACGTTTCACCCCCACATAAGATGCAAGTAAACTCCAATAACATCTTCCAGAAAAAGTTTAAGAGAGCACTGGCCAAAAGCACCTGGGTTCTCCAAGAGTTGGCATAATGTCTAATGCTGCATTGTCCCCTGGCTGTAGGACTATAGAGTCAACATCTTCCTGAGGCAGCAGTGGAATGACCCCCGTCTGGCCTATAATGAATACCCTGATGACTCTCTGGACCTGGACCCATCCATGTTGGATTCCATCTGGAAACCTGACCTATTCTTTGCCAATGAGAAGGGGGCCCACTTCCATGAGATCACCACAGACAACAAACTGCTGAGGATCTCCCGGAATGGGAATGTCCTCTACAGCATCAGGTGAGTTCCGTACAGGTCCACCTGCTCCCTCCTCAGAAGGCAGCCTGCCCACTACCATCTGGGAGCAGACACTGAAGAGAAGCCCTGACAGAGGCAAGAGGATCCTGGCAACCCAAGGCCTTTGCAGAATAGCCAGACTTAGCTCTATAACTCATACTCAGCAAGTAAGAATAAAATACCATGGGGAGTCAGTCCTAGGAGCAAGTGGTTTATTACAACCAAGGAAACTAGGCCAGGCATCCTGGAGATGATAGGGTATAAGTTACCCAACATTTCCATAAAATAAGACAGGAAAGAATATTCAAACATGATGACGAATAGCAGCAGCAAAGGCAAAGCCTGGAAAATCACAGCAGCTCCAAAGTAAATGGGCTGCCAGGTAGATGGTGCTGCTCACAGTGGACGTCAGGGCTGCTACAAGTTCTCTCTATCCCACAAACCCTGCACTGAATCTAGGAGGTTGGATGCTCTCCCAACTGTGGTTTGTCCTTCAGATACCAGTTAGGGGCAAAGCTTTTGGAGTCTCCTGCGATCCCCTCCCACCTATTCCCAAATCTTCTCCCCAAAACAGGCATGGGGAAAATGATCAATGCCTAAGAGGTGAAAAAATAACCTTACATGTAATTAATAATAAAAGCTTCCATTTATGGAGAGTAAATTCTACCAGAGTAAATACTGCTACTTTTCATCTATTCTATCTTATCCTCCTAACAATCCCACAAAGTAGGTTTTTTTATGCCCACTTTGCAGATTAGACAAGTGAGGATCTGAAAATTTACATAACTTGGCAAAGTTCCCATGGTTAGTAGCAGAGCCTAGATTCTAATCTGTATTAGTGTAGATCTGATGCTCACTCAAAGTCTAGAATGTGCATGGCATTCAAGAGGCACTGGGGCCGGGCATGGTGGCTCACATCTGTAATCCCAGCACTTTGGGAGACTGAGGTGGGCTATTGCCTGAGCTCATGAGTTTGAGACCAGCTTGAGTTAGAGTGAGACCCCATCTCTAAAAATAGCCAGGCATTGTGGCAGGTGCCTGTAGTCCCAGCTACTTGGGAGGCTGAGGCAAGGGAATTGCTTGAGCCCAGGAGTTAGAGGTTGCTATGAGCTATTAGGCCAGGGCACTCTACTAGGGGCAACAAAGTGAGACTCTGTCTCAAAATAAATAAATAAAAGAGGCACTCAGCTGTATAATGAATGAATGAAAATGTTTTTATTCCAAGGTGTTTAGAAGAGCATTAGTCCTAAATGATCCCCTCCAAGGAGTCCAGACTTGTGGGCTAGGCTTTGCAGGTCCTAACTATCAGGTGTGACTGAACTCAGAGTCTCTCCAGAGAGAAGCTGGGTCAGGGAGGAAGCTCAGGAACCTCACCACCACGGGGCTGGCTCAGAGGAACCAGAGACTCAGATGGCCTTCCTCACCCTGGTGTCCACCCCCACCCCCCAGCACACATCCAGACTGGAAGAGTGAGGGGCTTAGGAAATGGCCATCCAGGCCCTAGCTGGGGCAGGGGGAGGGTCACCCGAAGCTAGTTTCTTAGCTTCAGGATGCTAAGTTCCAGTGCAGCATGACAGAAGGACAAATCAGCAGAAAGTGATGTTTCCAAGGTCATTCAACTAAAGGAATTTAACCCAGTATGACAGCTGCCCCACTTTGGAGCTTTTATCTTCAGAAATTTAACTGCGTTCCCTTTCCCCCTCCTCCTTCTACCCCCTTTTTCTCTTTCTTTCTTTCCCTCTCCCTTCTCTTTCTTCCTTCTTGGTTCTACCTTATGTTTAAAGGGGCCCACATCCAGCGCTGTGGGTGTATGCTGGAGGGAGAAAGGCACACAGGGCTGAGTGCCTTGCCATGTACAGCCGAGGTGCCAGCAGTCAAGTTCCACTAGTGCACCACCAACTAGGTATCTTAGGGTGTTGCCTTTTCAGGACAGCAGTGCTGGAAAGCCTGCTAGCAAACACATGAGCCAAGCCTGCTAGGACTCAGAATCCAAGGGGACATGGTTTTGAATCCTGGCTGAGCCATCAGCTCACGGTGTAACCTTAGGTGACTCTCAACCTATCCCTTTCTACACTCTGGTCTTCTCACCTGTCACATGAGAGAGTTGGCTTGATGATCTAAGGCTCCTTTGGGCTCTCAAGAGCCTTTCTTCTCTGTTCCCTGCAGCAGGTGCTCAGATGTTGGCTAAGCCTTTCAAGCTGAAGTCTTGTATCCCAGCCTGACCTGCAGGCCTCAGATTCTGTTGAAGGGACTCCCTCTGCTTCTGAGTCTGCAATCTCTGAAAGGATTGAAAAACTAAAATAAACAGCTAGCCCAGAATCCTGGGCAGCCCAACACTTTCCAGCTGACCCCAGCATGAGCCCACTGGTGTGAGTCAGCTGTGTTTGGATACCCAGAAGGCAGGGGGCCTCTTTGAAATGACTTTTGATGAGCCCAATGTGTGAAGACAGGCAGCCAAGAATCACTTGGCGGCACATGCTGCTGGTACACCTGGGGGTACCTGGGGTCTGGGGCTACTCAACTTAAAAGTCAAGCTCTGTCCCTATCTTAGAGCTATGCAGAGAAGTAGGGAGTGGGCAGCTCCTGGCCTACAGGCAGCTTGCTAAAGACAGGTATCTCAAAAGCAAGTAGCCTCTAAAGAAGTTCCACTGACTCTGTGTGAATTTAGGCCTATTCTACGTGTGAATTTAACCTATTTTACCTCTCTGAGCCTCCATTTCTATATCAGAAGCTTGAAAATAAACACATATTCACTCAATAAATACTAGTTCCTGAACTTCCTTTCCTTATCCTGGACAAGCGCTTTTCTGAATCACCAGAATGGAGGCACAGCCTCCCTGGTTTATGGATCCAGTATCATTCAACTGCCTTCTCTTTTCAGAATCACCCTGACACTGGCCTGCCCAATGGACTTGAAGAATTTCCCCATGGACGTCCAGACATGCATCATGCAACTGGAAAGCTGTAAGTCCCTTGCATGACTCTAGAAAGAACCAAGATCCAATATACCCACAAAACAGACAGAAATTCCCACACAGCTGCTCCTAACTTCTGGGCCCCAGGAGATTACTGTAATAACCCAAAATACTAGATGAAGGGCTTTGCTCTCAGAAAATGGCTCAGAAATATAGTTTTCCTTACATTGTCTGACTAAGGCCCAAGCTTTAGCCAGCAGCATTCTCCAAAGAGACATGTTTCAAGTCCCTTGTGAATGTGCTCACCAGGAGTGGAGGAGAAATAGCTTGAGCGAGTTGTGATCCTTGAACTCCCAGGATGTTCACTCTAGCAGGGGAGAAAGATAACTATACAAATTAACAAAGGACAGCAAGTGGTAAGCCATTGTCAGAAGTCCAACATGCTATGGCCTCATGGAAAAGGTCTGACTTCTTCTAGTGGGGAAGGCGAGAAGGCACTGGAAAAAGCTTCATGGAGGAGCAAGATTTTAACAGAAGGGAAAGCTGATTTACTAGATTACAAACACAGAAATCAATCTAACTTAAAAGGACAGAAACCAGGGCAGAGCATCTAGGTGGCAGGAACCAATGGACCATTTCCTTGGAGCCCTACTTGTGAGACAAATCAGTACCCACCAATTCTGAACCTCTTGTTACTTCACCAAAGAGCCAAAGTCCTGAGGCAGAGAATCCTGCTGGCCAAGCTTGAGTCACCATTTCACACCTTGCCCCCACCCCTACGGTTAGTCCCACCAAGACAGCACACGATAGAGTGGTGTAAAATGTGTGGTGAACAAAAAAGAGGAATAGAAAGGATGGTATTCTGGTAAGAATACAGATGTCAGCTGCATTTCACCATGGGGGCAAGAGTGGGGATGACAGGACAAGCTAAGGCAGGATGCAGAAGTGCTGCAGAATGAACAAGGAAGCCAGTTTTAACCCCCTCTGTGAGGAAAAAAAAGTAATAGTGTCTCATGAGTTCCACTGAGTGTCTGATACCCCTCTCAGCCTCTCACTCTAATCAAACCTGGCATGCTTCAAATGAGTGCTTCTGGGTGGTAACGCCTCCTTCTTCTGATCCCATCCCAGTTGGATATACCATGAACGACCTCATCTTTGAGTGGCAGGAGCAGGGAGCTGTGCAGGTGGCAGATGGACTAACTCTGCCTCAGTTTATCCTGAAGGAAGAGAAGGACTTGAGATACTGCACCAAGCATTACAACACAGGTAAGTGCAAGGGGCCACCTGTTCACATCCCACCCCCTAGCCAGGCCCAGAAGTCATTTCAAACACTCATTCAATCACTGATCTAACAGATCTTATGAAGTACCCATGATGGGCACAGCTGTGTATTTATTACCTAGTGATTAAAAGAATGGGGTTTGAAACCAGAAAACAACTCTGACATTTTCTTCTTCTGAATCCTGCAATGAGTAACTTAAGCTTAGGTCATACATAATCACAAGGGAAGCTGGTAAACACAGTCTTTGTTCCAGGTAGCAGGAGGGAAGAACTGACATTGGGAAGACACCTAGCAATCTCTGTAACAGAAGAGCTGGCATTTCTGATGGGCCAAAAGTATAGAGAATACTTAGCTTGAAGCTCAACAAGGGGGAGGTGAGAGGTGGCACTGACAGTAAACAGTTGGGAAAGTCTGCTGGCCTGTGAGCTACAAGAGGGCAGAGAAACCACAGCTGTTTAGCTCACCTCTAGGCATAGCACGGCCTTTGTTGGAAACCTGAATGTATGAATACACTGGGTTGGATCAAGACTGGCTTTGCATGCCCAGGCAGGCTGGGAATGAGCACGTGCAGGCATTGTGGAAGGAAGTCAGCCAGTTGGTATGCCAGCTGGAAGGTGTGCAGTGGCCTGACAACAGGCCAAGCAGAGGAAGAAAGAAAGGATGGGAATTAAGAGAAACGATCAGACTCTGGTCCCCAGTGACAGGGCCGGCAGGCTGGGATCTGGTCTGGGACAATTGTCACCTCAGAGATGTCTCAGAACCTTAAACATACTCTTCATCTCTGGCCAAGCTGAGACTCACAGTGGTAGTTGTATTCCCATTAACAATTATGAGAACAACGATTCCCCAGGAATCAAATCATCACAAGTGACCCTCACATGCCATAGCCCATTGCTATTTATGCAGCAATTTTTTCAGCTTTCTTGAGATATAATTGACAAGTGCAAAATTATGTGCACTGAAGGTATACAATTTGATGTTTTGCACACATACAGCATATGTGAAATGATCACCACAATCAAGTTCAGTAACATATCATCCCCTCGTACGTGTATATGTCTGATGAGAACACTGAAGATCTATCCACTTAGCACATTTTAAGTATACAGTATAGTATTGTTGACTCTAGTCATACTTCTGTACGAAAATCTCCAGAACTTATTCATCTTGTGTGACAGAAACTTTGTACCTTTTGATCAACATCTCCCCATTTCTCCACCACCCGCTGCCCCGATCACCTGGCAACCACCATTCTATTTTCTGCTTCTCTGAGTTCAAAAATTCTAGATTTGATGTATAAGTGAAATAATGTGCAATTTTATTTTTCTGGCTTATGTCACTCCTGCAGGAGTAAAATTGTCCTCCAGGTTCATCCATATTGTCACAAATAGCAGGATTTCCTTTTTTTTTTTTTTAAGGCTGAGGAATATTCCATTTTCTTTATTTATATATCCACTGATAACTACATTATGATCCAGCAATCCCACTTTGGGATATACATCCAAGAAAATGAAATTGGTACCTCAAAGAGATCTTCGCACTCCCACATCCATTGCAGTATTATTCACAGTAGCCAAGATATAGAAACAATCTAAACGTAGACAGCATTTTCTCTTCTTTATCCCACTTGCTCTTTAGCATCTTCATTTAAATGAGATATGAGCTCTGGGCTGGCTCCTGTGGATACAAGGGGCAAAAACTAACAAGGTTCTGGGTACATGGAGCTTACAATTCAGGGAGCTCTAGGAAATACCCCAGTTACTCTCCTGTCCCAGTGGACAAGAACTGAGACATACACTATGGGACTGGCCCTATCCCAGTTCCAGGGATACACAGATGGGGAGAAGACAAGCTGCCCTGTCCAGAGTGGAAGAGCAGGAGAGCACAATGGGCCCACTTACTCACTGTATTATGCCTTAAAGGCTCTGATGAGCGTGTGCCCAGGGCTAAGGGAACACGGGAAAAAGAAAGAAGCACCTGCCTAGGGTGAACTTCACATTTACACTGCCATGGAGAAGAAAGAGTGTTTCCTAGGCTGCTTATGAAAAAGAGTAAGGGCATTCCAGGCAAAGGGACGAGCAAAGTTCAAAACTCAGAAGAGAAAACATATGGGGAATGCTCAAAGCAAGGTATAGAACAGAGGGAATCATAATGAGGGTGGGGAAAGAAGGGAAAGGGCATAGAAAGATGGGTGAGAGCTCGACAGCCAAGGGCAGACTGAAGAGTGGGAGCTTCCTTATATGAAGAGGGAAGGAAGAATGGAAGGTCTTATAGGAAGTAACAGCCCCATATCTGGGGCTCCACTTAGCCAGGCCCATTTTTAGCAACAAAATAGCGATGATAATAATGATGGCATCTGAAAATCCTGGGAATGTATGATGTGTGAGGACTGCATTAAGTTCTTCATAAACATTTCTAATTTTATCCTCACAGTATCCATAGACGTAACCGTGTGAGGTAGACATTATTGTTATTATTATCCCAGTTTACATGAGGAACCTGAGATACAGAACGATTCATAGGCTTGCCTGAATACAGCTAGTCTGAGGTTGAACCAGGACTCCAGCTGAGGTTGCCCTGACCCAAAAGCCCTTGCTCCTACCCACCGGGCTGCATTCCCCTCTCACTATAATTTCTTGCAGGTAAATTCACCTGCATTGAGGCCCGGTTCCACCTGGAGCGGCAGATGGGCTACTACCTGATCCAGATGTATATTCCCAGCCTGCTCATCGTCATCCTCTCATGGATCTCCTTCTGGATCAACATGGACGCTGCACCAGCCCGTGTGGGCCTGGGCATCACCACTGTGCTCACCATGACAACCCAGAGCTCTGGCTCCCGAGCATCTCTGCCCAAGGTAAGTCTCCACTGTCCAAGAGCAAAGAACAGTGGGAAGATAAGGTGAGAGCTCACTTCCTCACCCTTCCTGAGACACGAGGAGCATCAGGAACTAATCACTATTTACTTATCTACCATACCAGTGATTTTCAACCCATGTGCCATGGCACACTGGTGAGCCGTGAAAGGATCTTAGGTAGGCCACAAAAATTTTTAAAGACCACTAATTAAATTATTTTCAAAAGAAGTTCAAAGCACGTGTATTATCTTTGTTCCTTCTTTACGAGGTTTTTGTTTCTAGTCCTTATCTTAAACATTGTTATTGTTATTACATTCTAAGCCTTTTTAATTTTGTGAAGGCAAAAAGTGGAAACCAAATAAACACATGTATATGTATAGAGGAAATTTTTTAAAAAGTGCAAAGCACAGTAAGTATATTCTTTTTTTTACTCTTTTTTCGATCAACATAATTTAAGTGTGCCATGGAAGTTTAACTATGGGTTTAAGTGTGCTGTGAGATAAAAAAAAGGTTGAAAAACACTGTACTGTACTTTATACCACCCAGCACTTTGATCCATCAAACCTTCTGCTAGGATGTTGGCCATTGGTCCTTTCTCTACCAACATTAGACAAATATTCTGTTCCATTTACTGTCAACACTTAACGCTGCATTCTCTATTTGCTTTTAGAGCAAAGTACAACAACATTCTGCTCCTTTCACTATTAGTGGCAAACACTTTATGTCAGGGATCTCTAAGACTACTGCCACATTCACAGATTTGACAAGACTCATAGGATTCTGCATACACGGGGTATCCAAAAGTCCTCCCTAAAGTCTCCATACATATGGAAAATGGGCCAGGTGCAATGGCTCACACCTATAATCTTAGCACTCTGGGAGGCCGAGGAAGGTGGATTGCTTGAGTTCAGGAGTTTGAGACCAGCCTGAGCAAGAATGAGACTCAGGGTCTACTAAATATGGAAAAACTAGCCAGGTATTGTGGCAGGTACCTATTGTCCAGCTACTCAGGAGGCTGAGGCATGATGATCACTTGAGCCTAAGTATGAGGTTGCCATGAGCTATAACGAAATCACAGCACTCAACCCCAGGGTGACATAGTAAGACTGTATCTTAAAAAAAAGAAAGAAAGAAAGACTCGGTACCCATAGCTCAGTGAGTAGGGCACTAGCCACATACACCAAGGTTGGCAGGTTTAAGCCCAGCTCAGGCCTGCTAAACAGTAATGACAACTGCAACCAAAAAATAGCCAGGCATTGTGGCAGGTGCCTGTAGTCTTGCTACTTGAGCAAATTGCTTAAGCCTAAGAGTTTGAGTTTGCTTTGAGCTGTGACGCTATGGCACTCTACCGAGGGCAACATAGTGAGACTCTATCTCGAAAAAAATAAATAAAATAAATAAGAAAGAAAAGAAAATGGGAAATTGTAGCTAAATGTGCCTTTATTCATAAAACATTCATTACAAAATTTTATAAAGAGGTGGCCAACATGTAGAGAAAATTTTGAGAATATTTTGCAAATAGGATTTTATAAAGAAAAGTACATTTAGCTACCATTTCCCATTTTCCATATCTGTGGTGACTTTAGGGGTGACTTTTGGGACATGCTGTTGTTGTACCAACAGCTAAGATTTATTATAGCAACATATTGAAAATTTACAGCTAGATCATAAGAAGAAAATAACATAGGCTGGACACAGTGGCTCACATCTGTATTCCTAGCACTCTGGGAAACCAAAGTAGGAGGACCCTTTCCCTGCAAATCACAGAAAAGTTATCCAGGGACCTGTAGTCCCTGCTGCTTGGGAGGCTGAGGCAGGAGGTTTGCTTGAGCCCAGATGTCTGAGGTTGCTGTGAGCTAGACTGGCACCATGGTACTCTAGCCTGGACAATAGATTGAGACCCTGTCAAGAAAGAAAGAAAGAAAAGAAAGAAAGAAAGAAAGAAAAGAAAAGAAAAGAAAGAAAGAAAGGAAGGAAGGAAGGAAGGAAGGAAGGAAGGAAGGAAGGAAGGAAGGAAGGAAGAAGGAAAGAAGGAAGGAAGGAAGGAAAGAAGGAAGGAAGGAAGGAAGGAAGGAAGGAAGGAAGGAAGGAAGGAAGGAAGGAAGGAAGGAAGGAAGGAAGGAAGGAAGGAAGGAAAGAAAAGAAAGGAAAAGAAAAGAAAAGAAAAGAAAAGAAAAGAAAGAAAGAAAATTAAAGAAGAGAGGGAAAGGGAAGAGGAGGAGAAGGAGGAAGAGAAGACTGAAGGGTTCCATGCACAGGCTTCCTTATCCTCTCTTTCCCATGAGGGCTCACACAGACCACATTCTTACTCCAGCAACAAAAATGTGTCTCTGATGCCCAGAGAGGCAGAAAGAGAGAGGCTGTTTAGAGACTCACTGGGAACTCAGCACCCAAAATTCTAACGGGATGGGCTGATCACCTGGGCACTCTCTGCCTAGCATGTGTCAAAATTCCCAGACAGAAAGCACATGTTCAGAAGATTGAACATACAAGCAGCCTAGGCACCGTGAGCCATCCTTACCAATTAGCAGAAGTAGGAACGCTCAAAATCCAAGTTCCCAGAGGCCAAGGACTAATCTTGTAAGCAAGCCTTTCTTCACATAGCAGCCTCAGGCCTGCAATGTTAACCCTTTGGATGGACCTTGATCTGACTCTTACATTTCTAATGTTAAACATCACATTTACTATTAACTCATTAACATATTCTGTTTCATTCACTATTAACACTAGACACAGCATTTTGTTCCATTAGCCACTGATATCAGACACACATTCTGTTTTATCCACCTTTATGCTAGACACAACATAACGTTCCATTCATTTCTGATACCAGACACAACATTCCACTTCATTCACTACTAACACCAGACCCTATTTCTCCTCCAGTCATCCTTACAATTAATGTAACATTCTGTTCCTTTCCCTGTTAACCCTAGACCCTGTGTTGCGCTTAATTCACTTTTAACACCAGATATAATGTTCTGTTTTATTTACTACTAACGCCAGACATCACATACTCTCTCATTCACCCCTAGCTGAGGTGCAACATTCTGTTCCCATCACTATTAATGCTTGATGCTTTGTTCTACTTTCTTTTAATGCTAAGCACTGCTTCCTACTACATCCACGATTATCATCTGAATCACTGTCATATTCTGAATCATTCTGTCTTATTCCCTCAACAGTAAACACAACATTCTGCTTTACTATTAATGCCAGACACCCTACACTGCCTCCTTCAGCCGTATGCTAAAGACAACATTCCGTACCATTTCCAATTAATGAAACACTTAACGTTGTGTTTTGATACAGAAAAGTTGAAAGATATACAATTAACACCCTACTATCATTCATCTAGATTCATCAACTACCATTTTCCCACATTTACGTTCTCTTGTTAGATGGATAGACAAATAGGCAGGTATTTTTGGTGAATCATTTGAAGGCTAAACAGACATGACAATTCACCACAAAATAAGGAAGAAAGATCACAATTACATGATTACATTTTGGAAATAAACATTAATAATTACTACTATGTATTGAATGAATTCAATATCACCTAATGTAGAACGTTTGCTGAAATTTTTCCAGTGGTCAAAAAGTCCTTAGTGGATATGATGAGAGATCCAATCAAGGATCCGATCCATATCATTGCTCTGTTTTGTCTGGTTTACTCTAGAATCCTGCTACATTCACCATAAAGGCTTGAAGCCAAATTCTCTGATTGCTATTACACCTGACAACGCATTCGGCTGTGTTCAGTTGTTCCAGCAGACATTAGATTCTGCTTTCTTCTTTTCACATTAGACTCAATATTCTGCTCCACTAGACTCAATATTTGCCTCCATTGGTTATGAACATTCAAGTTTACATTTTTCTCCAATCACATTTTTAGTCATTCATTTTTTAAAGCATAAAATTCACTGGTTTTTAGTTTAATCACAAAATAGTGCAACCCTATCTGTACAGCTGTCTACAGATCGTATCTAATTCCAGAACATTTTCACCACCCCCAAAGGAAACCCCATACTCTTCAATAGTCATGTCTTAGTCCCTGCTCCCACCAGCCTCTAGCAACCATACGTTAACACTTTCTGTCTCTCTTCTGGAGATCTCTGTAAACAGAGTAATACACTATGTGGCCATACATGATTGGCCTCTTTCACTCAGCATGTTTTCAGGGCTCATCCACATTGTAGAATGCATCAGTATTTAATTCCTTTGTATGGATATTTCGTTGTATAGCTATATCCTTTCAGCAGCTGGACATGTGGGCTATTTGCACTCCTGGCCATAATAATGCCTTTATGAATATCTGTTTACAAATTTTGGTGTGGACACATTAATATGCTTTCAGTTCTCAAAGGTATAAACCTAGAAGTGAAATTGTTGTGTCATATGTTAACTATATGTTTAACTTTTTGAGGAAGTGCCAAACTATTTTCCCAGTTGGCTATATGATATTATAATCCCACTAATGTTCTGACGTCTCCACATCCTCACAAATACTTATTACCTCGTTGGGGTTTTTTTAGTATAGGGTGCAAAGTGGTATCTCATTTTTATTTTGATTTGCATTTTCCTAATGAATAATAATGTTGAGCATCTTTTCATGTGTTTATTGGCCGTTTCTATAGCTTTTGTTAAATTTCTATTCAAATCTTTTGCCCATTTTTTATTTCTCTCCTTGTAATCATTTTTTATGTATTCTGAATTTGTAGTATAGCTTGAAGACTGATAAATTTGATGCCTCCTGATTTTTTCTTTTGCTTAATGTTCTTTTGGCTATGATGAGGTCTCTTCTGGTTCCATACAAAACAGAAAATTATTTTTTCTAGATCTGCAAAAAATGATGTTGGTATTTTAATGGGGATTGCAGTGAATCTGTAAATAATTTTGGGTAGTACAGACATTTTAACCATGTTGATTCTGCAGATCCATGACCATGATATAGTTTTCTATTTGTTTACATCCCCTGGATCCTCGGCAATGTCCTTCTTCAGTGTTTTGTAGTTCTCTCTGTAGATATCTTTCACCTCCTTGGTTAAATATATTCCTAGCTATTTTATTTTCTTCCCTACTATTGTGAAAAGGATTGAGTCTCTGATTTGTCAGTGTGAGAATGCTACTGATCTGTGTATGTTGATTTTATAACTTAAGATTTTGCTAAATTTATTTATCAGTTCCTGGAGTCTCTTGGCAGAATCTTTGGGGGTATCTAAATATAAGATCATATCATCAGAAAATAAATATAGGTATACCCCTCTTTCCATTTGAATACCCTTGATTTCTTTCCCTTCCCTGTTCTGACCAGGACCTCAGCACTATGTTGAACAGAAAGAAGTAGTGGGCAACCATGTCTGGTTCCAGTTCTAAGTAGGAATGCTTTCAATTATTCCCCATTCAGTATGACATTGGTAGTGGGTTTGTCTGACATGACTTCTATAATTTTGATATGTATTTCATCTATGCCTACTGTGTTAAGGTTCTTATCATGAAAGGATCTGAATTTTGTCAAATGCTTTTTCTGCATCTAATGGGAGGATCATATGGTCACTGTTTTTGCTCTGTTTATACAGTGAGTTACATTTATAGATTTGCATATGTGGCTGGGCATGGTGGTTCACACCTGTAATCCTAGCACTCTGGAAGGCTGAGGCGGGTAGATTGCTTGAGCTCAGGAGTTCAAGACCAGCCTGAGCAAGAGCAAAACCCTATCTCTACTAAAACTGGAAAAACTAACCAGGTATGAGGAGGTGCCTGTAGTCTTAGCTACTCAGGAGCCCAAGGTAAGAAGACTGCTCAAGCCCACAAGTTTGAGGTTGTTGTGAGCTACGATGTCACAGCACTCTACCCAGAATGACAAGAGTGAAACTCTGTCTCAAAAAAAAAAGAAAAAAGGGCGGCACCTGTGGCTCAAAGCAGTAGGGCGCCAGTCCCATATACAAGAGGTGGTGGGTTCAAGCCCAGCCCCAGCCAAAAAAGAAAAAAAAATTGCATATGTTGAACCATCCTTGCCATCTCTGTAAAGAAGCCAGCCAGTCATGGTGGATTTTTTATTTGTGCATGGAATATGGTTTGCTAGGATTTTATTGAGGATTTTTGCATCTATATTCATGAGGGATATTGGTCTGTCATTTTCTTTATTGTTGTGTCCTTTCCTAGCTTTATTATCAAGGTGATATTGGCTTCATAAAATAAGTTGAGAAGGATTCCTTCTTCATATTATGAAATAATTTCTGTAGTATACATACCACTTCTGCTTTGAAGGTCTGATAAAATTCAGCCGTGAAACCACCTGATCTGAGACTTTTTTATTAAAAGATTTTTATTGCTACTTCCATTTCATTGCTTAATACTGGTCAGTTCAGGCATCCTATTTCTTTGTAATAGGGCCTATGGAAGTTGTGTGTTTCCAAGAATTTGTCTATTTCTTCAATGTCATCAAATTTATGTGCATATTTTTATAGTATTCAGAAATGCTGTTTTGTATTTCCATTGTATAAGTTTTAACAGCTCCCTTTTATTTCTGATTGAGCTTATTGGAAGCTCAATTTCTTTTCTGTTTCTAGTTAATCTAGCAATAAGATTGTTAATTTTGCTTATCTTTATAAAGAACCAACTTTTTGTTTTATTAATCTTCTGTATAGTTCTTTTGGAATTGATTTCTTTAAGTTATGCTCTGACCTTAATCATTTCTTTTCTTCCACTGGTTTTGGGATTGGCTTCCTCTTCCTGTTCCAATTCCTTGAAATGATTCCTTAGATGGTTTATTTGTCATCTTTCTGTCTTGTGGACATAGGCATTTAACCCTATAAATTTTCCTCTTAAAACTGCTTTTGCAGAACCCCACAGATGTTGGTAACTTGTTTCCCCTTTGTCATTTAGTTCCAAGAATCTTTTGCTTTCCAACTTAATTCCCTCCTTGACCCAAAAATCATATTACTAAAGCAGTAGATTGTTTAATTTCCATGACTTTGTGTAGAGTCAAGTGTTTCTGTTTGAATTGATTTCTAATTTTATTCCACCATGGTCTGGGTGCATATATGGTATGATTTGTATTTTTTTTAATTTGCTGAGACATGTTTTGTGGCCTAGGATGTGATCAATCTTAGAGAATACTTGCGTGAGTTGATAAGAAGAACATATACATTCAGTAGTTTGGGAGTACAATGTTCTGTAAATGTCTGTTAGGCCTATTTGTTCTAGAGTCCTGTTTAGGCCCACTGTTCATTTTCTGAGTAGAGAATCTGTCCCTTTCTATCAGTTGTGTATTGAAGTCCCTGGCTGTAACGATGATGCTGTTTATCATTTTATCTAGATCAAATAGAATTTGCTTTATGAATCTGGGCACACCTATATTAGGTGCATGGCTTTTTGGGGGGGACACAGGGGTGCATCAGGTTTGTTTGCTTTTAAGACAGAGACTCACTGTGTTACCCAAGGCAGAGCAAGCCTCATTCTTGCTCACAGCAATTCCCAGGCTCAAGCAATCCTCCTGCCTCAGCATCCCAAGTAGTTGAGACTACAGGTGCCCAGCATAACTCAACTAATTTTTCCATTTTTTGGTAGAGATAAGGTCTCACTGTTGCTCAGGCTTGTCTCGAACTTCTGAACTCAAGGGATCCTCCTACCTTGGCCTCCCAGAGTGCTAAGATAACAGGCGTGAGCCATCCCTCTTGGCCTAAGGTGCAAAAATATTTATGATTGTTGCATCTTCTGGTTGAAGTGTTTCCTTCACAATTATATAATGACCATTTTTCTCTTTCTTTTGTTGATTTGAAGTCTATGTTATCTGATATGAGAATGCCTACACTATTTTTGGTGCCCGTTTGCATGAAATATTATTTTCCATCCCTTAACCTTGAGTCTGAATGAGTCATTGTGGATTACACATGTTTCCTGGAGACAGCAGGTCTTAGCTTGAGCAGATCTTGGCTTGTACTTTTTTATCCATTCAGCCAGCCTATGTCTATTCAGTGAGGATCAAGCCATTTATAAACTTATTGAAAGAACTGATAAGTGGGGTAGATTTCTACACATCCTATTGCATAGAAGTTTATTTTTTGTTTTACTTCTTGCGCCATCATGGCCTAAACTCTCTGAACTTTAGCATCTGGATGGTTTCACACCAGTAGATGTCTTCTGTGCTGATCTGTGTACAATGAAGATCTGAGTACTTCCTGCAGTGCAAGACTGGTCTTGACAAATTCCTTCAGTGTTTGCTTGCCTGCTTGCCTGAGAAAGTCTTTATTTCTCTCTCATATAAGAAATTTAGTTTTACAAGATTTCGAAGTTTCTATTTCCTCTTTAGTGCCTTTCTAGAAATTTGACCATTTTGCTTGTCTAATTTGTTGGCAAACAGTTGTTCATAGTATTCCCTTATAATCTATTTTTATAAGATCAATAATAAACCACCCTCTTTCATTCCTTAATAATTTTAATCTTTCCTCATTTTTTCTTGGTCATTTGGCTAAAAGTTTCTCAATTTTGCTCATTTTCAAAGAATAGACTTTTGTTTTTCTACTATTTCCTATATTTCCATTCTAATCTTTATTGTTTTCTTTCTTCTGCTTGCTTTGGATTTAGTTTGCTCTTCTTTCAGTTTCTTAAAGTAGAAAGTAAGGTTACTGATTTGGGAACTTTCATTACTGTTATTAAATATAGGCATCTGTGACTATACACTTCCCTCTAGGACCTTTTTCTCTTAAGTTTTGATATGTTGTCTTTTTGTTTTTATTCATCTTAAAGTATTTTCTGACCTATCTTTTATTTCTTCTTTGATCCATTGGTTATTAAGGAATTGTTAAGTTTTTGTTTTTGTTTTTGTTTTTGGAGACAGTCTCACTCTGTTCTCCAGGGTAGAATGCTATGGCATCAGCCTAGCACTGCAACCTTGAACTCCTGGGTTCAAGCAATTCTCCTACCTCAGCCTCCCATGTAGCTGGGACTACAGACACCCACCACAACACCTGACTAATCTTTCTATTTTTAGTAGACATGGGATCTCGCTCTTGCTCAGGCTGGTCTCAAACTCCTGAGCTCAAGCAATCCTCTAGTCTTACCTTCCCAGAGTGCTAGGATTACAGGTGTGAGCCACCATGCCTTTACAGGAATGCATTTTTAATTTCTTCATTTTATGAGTTTTTCAAATTTCCTTGTTATTGATTTTTAGTATTTTATTGAGGTCAGAAAACAAACTTCGTATGATTTCAATTATTTTAAGTTTATTGAGACTTGTTTTATTTATAGTATATGGTCTGTACTGGAGAATACTCTGTGTGCACTTGGAAAGAATATATATTCTTCTTTTGTTGGGTGGAGTATTCTATAGATGTTTTTAAGTCTAGTTGGTTTAGAGTGTTATTCCATTCATTTATTTATTCATTTATTTATTGATGATTTTCTTTTTTATGGGAAAATTGTTGTATTTATTTTTATGAAAATATTAGTTAATAAAACATTACTGGGGGAGGCGCCGGTGGCTCAGTGAGTAGGGTGCCGGCCCCATATACCAAGGGTGGCGGGTTCAAACCCAGCCCCGGCCAAACTGCAACAAAAAATAGCCAGGCATTGTGGCGGGCGCCTGTAGTCCCAGCTACTTGGGAGGCTGAGGCAGAAGAATCGCCTAAGCCCAGGAGTTGGAGGTTGCTGGAGCAACTCCACTGCACTCTACTGAGGGCGAAAAAGTGAGACTCTGTCTCTACAAAAAAAAAAAAAAAATTACTGGAAGACACTGCAGAGGACTTTTTTTTCACATGTAACACTTTTATGGGGTACAATGCAATTTTATATACAATTTGGAATGCTTACATCAATATTGCTGATTTTCTAATTGTTCTATTCATTACCAAAGTGGGGTATTGAAGTCCTCCATATTATTGTTGAATTATTTCTTCCTTCAATTTGGACAGTTTTGCTTCATCTATTTTGAGATTCTGGTGTTAGAACCATAGATATTTATAATTGTCATTATTTCTTCATGGATTGACTCTTATTTTGATAAAATGCCTTTTTTTAGTAATAATTTTTTTTCTTAAAGACTTTTTTTTCCCCTGACATTGGTATAACCACCTCTAGATCATTTCTGGTTACTATTTGCATGATATTTTTCCATTCTTTTACTTTTGTCCTATTTGTTTCTTTAAATTCAAAGTATCTCTTGTAGACAGCATTAAGATTTTATTTTTTTACTCCAGTCTGTCTGTCTTTAACTTCTGATTAGAAGTTAAAATTGGATTGTCTAGTCCATTTTTATTTAATTTAGTGAACATGATAAAAAGTGTGATTTGGTACAATGTACATCTACCATGTGCTATTTGTCTTTTTTATGTCTCAATTCCTCCATTTTTCCTTCTTTTGTGTTAAATATATATTTTCTACTGTCATCCTAATTCCCTTGTCATTCCTTTTACTATTTATTTTTTTTTTTAGTTATTTGATTGTTCTGCAGATTGCAAGAACAATTCCCCTTATTTTAAAACAATCTAATTCAGATTAATACCAATTTAATGACAATAGTGTCTTAGTCTACTTGGGCTGCCTTAATAAAATACCACAGATTTGGTGACTCAAACAACAGAAATTTATTTCTCATAGTTCTGGAGGCTGGGAAGTCCAAGATCAAGGTGGCAACTGGCTGGTGAGGACTTGCTACCCCTCTTACCCATGGGCACATTCTCATTTTGTCCTCACATGGTGGGAGAAAGTTCTAGTGAATCTTCCTTCCTAATGTCTTTGTGTACCAGATTGGGAATCCCCCGTCCCCAGTGACTTTACTTAACTTTTATTACTTTTACATAGACTCTATCTCCAAATATAGTCACGTTGAAGATTAGGGCTTCAACATTTAAATCTAGGGACACACATTGATTCCATAACAAATAGAACACAAAAAACTTTGGGCTTGGCCCCTGTAGCTCAACAGCTAGAGTGCCAGCCACATACACCTAAGCTGGTCATTTTGAACCCAGCCCATGCCTGCTAAATGATAATTACAAAAAAAATAGCCCAACGTTGTGGTGGGTGCCTGTAGTCCCAGCTACTTGGGAGGCTAAGGCACGAGAATCACTTAAACCCAAGAATTTGAGGTTGCTGTGAGCTGTGATGCCATGGGACTCTACCAAGGGTGACACAATGAGACTCTGTCACAAAAAAATAAAAGAACAAAAAAAACTTTGATCCTATAGAGCTCCATTCCCTCCCTTTTCCTTTGTTATTCCTTCCACCATTATTGTCATATGAACCACATTCATGACATGGGCATCAATACAACTTTAAAATCATTGCTTTATGCAGTTGTCTTTGAAATCAGGGAGAAAATAGTTATAAACCAAAAGAACACATTTGTATTGTTATGCATATTTACCTATGAAACCTTTTACTGGTGTCCTTTATTTCTTCCTGTGAATTTGAGTTATTGTCTAACACCCTTTAATTTCAGCCTGAGGAACTCTTTTTGGTATTTCTTGTAGAGAAAGTCTGCTAGTAGAGAAGTCTCTTAGCTTTTATCTGCTTCATTTTTGAAGGATTGTTTTGTTTTTTAATAGAGAAAGGGTCACCCTTTGTTACCCAGGTTTATTGCAGCCTCAAATTCTTGTAGCTGGGACTATAGATGTGTACCACCATGCCTAGCTAATAATTTTTAAAGGATAATCTTACTGGATATAGAATTCTTGACAAAAGTAACAGTCTTTTCCTTTCAGTTCTTTGCTGTCTTCTTCATCCCATGGTTTCTGAGAATATAGCTATTAATTTTAGCAAGAATCTTTGAATCTGCTTAATCACTTCTCTTTTGCTTTCAAGATTCTGTCTTTGTCTTCTGATAGTTTGATTATGATGTCTCCAAGCAGGATTCATTAATCTTCTTAGATGTGTAGATTGGTAGAGTTTTTAAAATCAAATTTTGGATGTTTTCAGCCATTATTTTCTCAAATATTCCTTCTGCCTCTTTCTGTCTCCTCTGAAGACTCCTATTAAACATTATGTTGGTGCCGTTCATGATTTCCCAAAGGGCTCTGAGGCTCTGATTTTTTCTCTTCATTATGTTCCTAAAACCATATAATCTCAAATGTCCTGCTTTTTCTTAGTTTTCTTCTGCCTGCTTAAATATGCTATTGGTCTCCTCTCATGAAGTTTTCATTCTAATTATTTTACTTATCAACTACATATTTACTATTTGGTTCATTTTCTAATTCTATTTGGCTCTTTTTTTTTTTTTATAATTTCCCTTTATTAATTGATCTATTTAGGAAGACAATGTTAACCCTATTTTCCTATAGCTATTTAGACATCATTTTTTTAGTTCTTTTCACATATTTAAAATAAGGATCACTTGAGGCTAGGTGTTCAAGACCAGTCCAAGCAATATATAAAGACCTCATCTTTACAAAAAAAATTTTGAATTAGTAGGCCATGATAGTACATGGCTATAATCCCAGATACTCAGGAGACTGATTTGAGCTCAAGAATTTGAGCTTGCAATGAGCTATGATGACACCACTGCACTCTAGCTGGGGCAAGAGTGAGACCCCGACTCAAAAGAATAAAAGTACTTCAAGTCCAACCTCAGGGTTTCCTCAAGGATTTCCTCAGATTCTTTTGACTGCTTTTTTCCTAGGAATGAGCCACACTTTCCTATTTCTTTGAATGACTTATAATTTTTTGCTGAAAATTGGATGTTTTATATAATACAGTGTGGCAATTGGGGAAATCAGATTCTTCTTCCTCCAGATTCATTGTTGTTATTGTTGCTTGGTTAACTTTTCTGAACTAATTATGTAAAGTGTATATTCCCTGTTATGTGTGAATACTGAAGTCTCTGTTAAGTATGCTTGATAGTTAGCTAAAAATTAGACAAAGATTTCCTTAAATACCTGGAAGCTATAAATCTCCCAGTCTTTGCCAACAGGCTCCAAGTGTGTGTATGTGTGTGAGAAAGAGAGAGAGAAAGAACACAATTAGCCAGGTAATTTACAACTTTGCCTTCTTACCTGCTCAGAGCACTGAGTAAAAGTTTTGGGGCCTTCTCAGGTCTTCCCTGAGTACGCACACAGCCCTAAGCCTACACATTGATTCCCAAAGATATATCAAAGCTTTCCAAATCCCCCACAGACATCTCATTATCCAGCTTTTCCTTTTAAGCTTTTTGATTAATCTATTGTTTTGCCCCAACTGCCTCTGGCAGCAATTTCCATTGATTATTTTTGACACATGCCCCCAGAGGAAAGGCTGTTCACACTGGGCCAGCTCCAAATCAAGTCGAATAAAGTTAGCCTTGTGAGTGAGGCCTTTGACTAAACCGTGAGATAGGTCAAATGATAATTCTCTAGGAATGGAGTTCTGAAGAAACTCCAATTCCATGCTGTCCCTTTCAGTAGCTGCCAGACAGCTGGTTTTCACTGTGCTTGCAGGCCATAGGTTTTCAAGGCTACCAGGGAGATGGGGAAGTTAGGATAGGAATATGCAAGTTAAAATATGTTCACAGCAGCAGCATTATTAACGGCCAAAATTAGAAAATTTAAATATTCATCAATTGATGGATGAACAAAATGTTTTATATCCATAAATAGAATACTATTCAGCCATGAAAAAGAATGAAATACTGATAGCACGCTACAACATGTATGAACCTGGAAAACATTATGCTAAGTAAAAGCCAATGATGAAAGGCCATGTATTACATGATTCCATTCATGTGAAATGTAGATTAGTAGTAGCTTATGGTCCCAGGAATAAAATAACAACAGCCAAAAGGTACCAGACTTATTTTTGAAGAAAATATTCTAAAATTGACAAATGATGATTTGCACATATCTGTGAAAACGTATATATTGTATGGCAGCTGAACTATACTTGAATAAAACTGTTTTAAACAACGCTTGCTGTTTACTGAGATTCAGCTGCTTTTCTTGAATAAACGTCCACAGATTGTTACAGGCCTCTGGTAATTAGCAGAGTTCCAAAAAAGTTGATTGAATTTTTGCCAGTGCTCTCACTGACTCTAAGGAGAGAATTTTTAGAGGTCCTTATGCTGTCATTTTTGCTGATATCCTCCATTCACTTTTAATACCTGGTACAATATTCTATTCCTGTTATCCTTAAACTCAGCACAGCAATCTGTTCCCCTAAATAATGCTAAAGGCACCATTCCTCCTCTCTTGAGTATTCTAGGTAACATTTTCTAAATTCCCCAATATTCCATCCAGTCTGTTTGATGCATTTTTCTGTTTTCCTTTGCATCCTCTACCCAAATATCCCCGCTGAGGAGCAGACAGTGGTGGGTGATGCGGGGAATTAGTGAAAAGCAGAAAACATTCCACTGTGCTCAGTATTTTACCTCCTCTGCGCTCACTTCCCTGTGTTTTCCCCTCTCCCCCACTCCAGGTGTCCTATGTGAAAGCCATTGACATTTGGATGGCAGTTTGCCTGCTCTTCGTGTTCTCCGCCCTGCTAGAATATGCTGCTGTCAACTTCGTGTCTCGGCAACACAAAGAGCTGCTCCGGTTCAGGAGGAAGCGGAGACATCACAAGGTAGGCCTTGGGTCACTGCCTAAGGAGGGACAGCTGCTGGTAAAGGGAGCAATTCTAGGCAGTCTCACCTTGTGATACTTGTTTTTCACTGGACCAGCCTTCATAGTGGATAAGTCAGACAAGAGTTCTGGAAGTCTTAGCTTTCCTTTCACTTTCCCTCCCAGAAATAATGTCCTAGTTAGGTCTACAGCAGCAGTTCTCAACCTTCCTAATGCCGCGGCCCTTTAATACAGTTTCTGTGGGTCACGACCCCCACGATAAGAACCACTGGTCTAGAGGCAATCATTCTTCCAACTGTAACAGAAACACCACCAAAATTATCAGGTCTCACCTAGAGCAGCAGTTCTCAACCTGTGGGTCACAACCCCTTTAGGGGTTGAACGATCGTTTGCCCTTTCACAGGGGTCACCTAAGACCATCGGAAAACACATATTTCTGATGGTCTTAGGAACTGAGACACTGCTCTTCATGTGTGGGGGTCACCACAACATGAGGAACTGTATTAAAGGGTTGTGGCATTAGGAAGGTTGAGAACCACTGACCTAGAGACTAATGGCGAACGTAATACTGATGGGGTTAAGAAAATAACTAGCGGCTCAGCACCTGTGGCTCAAGTGGCTAAGGCGCCAGCCACATACACCTAAGGTCGCGGGTTTGAATCCAGCCCAGGCCCACCAAAACAACAATGACGGCTGCAACCAAAAAATATAGCCAGGCATTGTGGCAGGCGCCTGTGGTCCCAGCTACTTGGGAGGCTGAGGCAGGAGACTTGGTTGAGCCCAGGAGTTGGAGGTTGCTGTGAGCTGTGATGCCACCGCACTCTACCCAGGGGGATAGCTTGAGGCCCTGTCTCAAAAATAATAATAATAATAATAACTAACCATAAACTCAAAAGATGGCAGGCTGAGAAATACCCATTTTTTTCTCTGTACGTACATTATTTCAATGGACCTGGTTTCAGAAGGGAATTGGACCAAAAAAGGTGAGATCTTAAAGTAGAATATCCAGATTCCAGGCCTTTGTTTTCTGCTTGCAGGAAAGATGAAACAAGCAATATCCTCCCCCAGGCTGGGTTCTCTCATATTATGAGGGATTAAATAAAGAAATATTTGCCAGGGCATCCCTGAAAAGTCACCAACCGTTGTTAACTCTGCCATGGGGAGCATGCAGCCTGTTGAAGCAAACTGCTCCATACCCTGGTTCCTCACTACTTCCCGGGAAGACCTTCCTCCTGGGTATCAGAGAGCCTGCTTTCCTCTCCAGCTTCACTGCCACATTACTTTCCCCTTTGCTCTCTGAGCACCAACCACACTTTTTTCTTAGTTCCTCATACTCCTGGGACTTGTTCTCTTTCCCTAGATTGCTTTCCCAGTGCACTGTGTTTAGTCTTAACCCACTCAGGTTTTCATTTCTCAGCTGAAGCATCTTTCCCTGAGACACCCTAGTGAAGTTCTAGGTTCTTTATTAAGCTATTATACAAGGCTTCCAGTATGGTTGTGCAGGTTGTATCTTACACGGGCCCTGGACAAGGAGGCACTCTTCTCTAACTTATGTCCTGATTTGAGACTGTATCAGCCAAGAGGGATGGAATACCAATTCATATGCCCAGGGAACGAGACACCTTCTTTCTAATTTGCACAAAGGTGCTGTGTGTGCTAGCAAAGGCTATGTTTTAATTGGACTCAATTTCTAATCATCTATAAATGTATCCTGATTTATAATTATACATTCAATGACGTGATTGTTTAATGCTAATCTCTTCCACTGAATTGTAAGCTCCATAAGGACAGAGACCATTTGTATTTTTGTTCAGAGCTATATCCCTATGTGTCTAAGACAATGCCTGAAATACAGGGTAAAAAAGAGGTAAATAACCTAATGAATAAAGAGGCCTTCCAATCAGAGAACCAGCCCTGAAGTCTTCTCAGTGACAGAACAGGGCAACTAAGATGGGTCAGACGGGCCACACACTATGACCTGTCAAGTCATAGCACACACCTACAGGGCAAACCGGGTCCTACAAGCTATAGGCTGACCTATTTAGCACAGCTATCTATTAAGCAATAAAGGTCACTAAAACAAAACAAAATAGCTGTGCACCCAGCTACAGTGTGTGCGTGACCAAAGACTCTGCCTCTTTAGCTCTCTTTGGTGTATGACTTCAAGCTACCCTCTTTCAGGGTCCAATTTCCCCATCTTAAAAATGAACTAAATGTACATAATGGGTGACTGTGATGAGGATTAAATCAGGGGATGCCAAAGTAGCTTTCAGTTTTTTCCTGCCACACGAGTGCCAAGGGTTAAAATTATTACACATACATAGATTTCCATCAGTATGTTTCTTAAACATCAGCAATCTAATTCAATTAGCATCTGGCAGCTTACCACATAGAGGAAGCCGACATTCCAAGACAGAAGATGTCCATAGGAATTAAGATATCACCATTCTTCTAAATCTGCATTGGAAGAGGAAATTGTCTTGGGTGCAGCAAGCCTGACCCTTCTTATAAGACCCCTTTTAGTTACCCCATACCATCCATTGAATATCTAGTCTCTGGCTCCTAAAAAATATCCAAGAAAGACTATGACCAAACAAACACAGCTATCTCTGAGATTTATTTTTATTTGTCCTTCTCCTCTCCCCAGTAGACTAGCAGCGTTCTTAATTTCCCTCTGCTAGAGGCTTGGTTGGAAACACTTATTTGGGAAGATTATGTCCAAAATATTTGACCAGTGCCAGGCCTTTTGTTTGGGCACTGCACAACTCCAGGATGTCTATTCACATAGACTAAAGTATAAAAGAAGCCCCCTGCAGGTGCCTAGTACAGTAGGCCTATGGTACTTCCATAGCTGCCTCTACCCTCTACAAACACGTACCAGTTTACACCCCAGAGCAGTGTTGGTCAACCTATTTTATTTCATGGCACTCTTGAACCTATAGTTAAACATCCAGGGCACACTTAAATTATGACCAGATAAAGAGTTAAAAAAAAAAAAATATATATATATATATATATACTTATTGTGTTTGAGCTTTCAAAAATAATGTAATGATCTTTAAAAATTTTCCTGGCACACCTAAGATCCTCTCGTGCATGGCACACCAGTGTTTTGTGGCACACCGTTTGAAAATCATGGCCCTAGAGGAAAACAAAAGCTTTCTGCCTGGTCAGCTAAAGTGTGAGTAAGCCCACTGTCCAGATTTGATCAGATTCTCCTGCTTAGTTCCCTCCCGGCAGATATCTCAGAGCTCATCCCATCTACTCCTCCCATGCAACTGGGGAGGGAGACTGAAAAACACCAGGATCACAAGGCGCGGATGGCAAAGGCAAGACAGGCGCTCAAGGACCTACGGCTCTTCTCAAAACATTAACCCTAAACCATGAGTTTTTATCTGTTAGTCTTTGTTTCCATCCTGAAGCAGATAAAAATAGGCCTGCATTTATTAGATCTTAAATAGGAAGGAAGGCTCTATCCCATGCGAGAGGTCAAAAGTGAGTAGCCAGAAGGCCAAATTTGGTGTGTAGTTATCTTTACTTTGGCCAGAAGTGTTCGTAAAATCTGGACAAAGGTGTATTTAAAAGGCACACTTTGGCTTCACTCAGAAATCACGGCATGTGGCACACCAGTACTGGTATTGGTGCACTGTAACTGCCTTTAGGTAGGGAATGCATTTTTTAATTTACCACTGTCCCTTCTAACCAGATATTTTTCAGTCTCAGCTCCTTTTATCACATATTTCTCCTGCTCACCCCCTTGTGTATGTTTGAATTAATGTTTCCTCAATATATATTGAGGGCTCTGAACTTAGCCCAAATGCCAGATACCACAAGGATGAAGAATTGGGCTTATCATAAAGATAAGCTTCCTTTGGAGTAAGTCACTCTGGATATGGCTTGCACACGATGTGTGCAAGTTTGGGCAGCAGAAATCTCCCATTAGCAGGAAGTTTTCTGAGGGGATTTTAAGCCCCAGATGGTGGGTGGAGAGCAACTAGCTACATGCCTGATTTCCCAGAACCTATTATCTTGGCCAGGCTCCCCAATTCCCACCATCTTCCCATGTTACCTCATTTGTTGGGAAGAAAGCATCTCACCTCGAATTCTCTGGCCAACCTCATTAGGCAAATTATTAGGAAACCATATCTGTGAGCCCCAGCCTTAGCAGTTGTCAGCTGGCAGCTTCCCTGGTCCCTGAGTATGCTAGCACATTTCCCCTGCTCCACATCCCCAAGCAGCCCCACACGCTGTTAAGCATGTGTTTTCTGCCACCTGCTGGTTACAATGGGAATAGATGGGAATTGCAAACCTTTTTTAATAGTTCTTGAGGACACAATGTATCAAAAACAATGTATCATAAAACTGACAACATTCTAGCTAGACCAGGCCTTCAGTCCACATTTCTACTCTTTCTACTCCTACCTTTAGGGGAATGCAGAGAATAACTCACCTAAAACTACATAGAAAGTTAATTTAATGCTCCCTCTTATACAACTAGGGCCCAATTTAAAAACACACACACACGCACACATACATACGTACATTGTCAAGCACCCAAATCTCTAGCAAGGGCAAATTTATATTCAAATACAATAGAGTTGGCCTCAGATCCCCTTGCAGGTACTAGGTCCAGTAATTTGACTGACTACCCCTCAACTCCCTTCTTTGGCCCTGACGTAAACCCCCTACTTGTTGTCCTACTCAGAAAAATATTTACTGAGATTCATTCATTGCCAAAGATTTCTTGAGCATTTATTGTATATATTAAACCCTATTTAAACAAACCAAAAGGTGGGGGGCTTGACTGAGCCTGGTGAAGATATACACGTGCACATGTATTTACTCAACAAGTATTTACTAAGTTTTAAGCTCTTGTGCCAGGTTCTATGTTCAGTTGTTCAATTGAGGGTACAGAGAACATGACAGATTTTCCCTCTACTTTCATGGATTTTACAGTCTAATAGGAGAGAAAAAGGCACTACTCAAGGAGTTACAGTACACAATGTAATAAGAGCTTTCTTTAACAAGAGGGAGAAGTGAGAGCTTAGGGAGCATACACCACGGTCAACTTAGCCTACCCTGGAGCTCAGGAAAGACTTCTGAGTAAGAATTACTTAGGTTTTGAAAGAGAAAGAGCTGGAGGTAAAAGTAGGGTCCTGAGTGTATTCCTAGGCAGAACAATTTGAACGGAGGCCCAGAATCAAAGGAAAGGAACATGACACTTACAAACATATGGAGATGTTTCAGGGTGACTGACGTATAGAATGACAGATACAGAATGGCATAAGATGAGGCTGGAGAGGTAGACAGGGTCCAGATCATCTAAGGCCTTGTTTACCATGGTAGTAATTTTCATTATCCTGAAGTCAATGCCAGCCTATTAAAAGGTTCTAAGAAAAAGATGACCAATAAAAAACTCAGTTATAGCAACCCAGATGGGTTGAGGGGAGGAACGGACTGGAGGCAGTTGGGAGATTCAACGGGAGACCCTCTCACAAGTCCAGATGGTGAGCACTGGTGGATCCTATACTGAGTTCCTTGTCCTCTCTCAGAACAAGATAGAGAGTTCTGTCCTGCACAGAAACAAGCAGAAGATAGGGTACTTATCCTAAAAGCTCACTACCTAGGAGGGAAATGTGAGCTGATAAAACTTCCCAGAGTCACACACTGAATCAACAGCTCAGCTGATACCAAAACACAGCACTCTCAATGCCATCTCAGAGTTGGCATGGAAAGACAGCAAGGCCAGACAGGATCAAAGCAGACGATAGTGCCTCCACGATTCAGGCAAGAGCAAGATCACTATGACCTGGGAAAGGATAAACCTGAAGGACAAGGGCAACAGGCGCTTTGGTAGTGAGCGTAAGGCACGTAGGTGAGAATGTACCAAATACAGTGCAATGAAGCTGGCAAAGGCGCAACGTGTGATATATGGTAGACGAAAGCCTAGAAAGGTAAGTTCAAGCCAAATGCAGGGCCTTCAATAAAAGCTTGATAAAAATTCAGAGGTCTCAGGATTGCCGTATGTGGGAACATGGAGGTAAGAAGCTTCCCCACCTTGTGAAACAAAGGTGGAGCCCAGAGCTTCTCCGGCCATTTCCCCTGGGGAGCTGCTAACTAGGGAGGCCGAGGGAGGGAGAAGGGCGAAGAGGCAACAGAGGCAAAGCAGGGGATCTCTCCAAATTGTCCTCTGAATTTCTAAACAAAATCCAGTACAACAGTAAGCATCTACTCAATTATAACTTCTAACGGTCAAAAGAACCTTGTGAGATAGTGAAGGGAGTAAATCATATCCCTTACTTACAGGGAAATAAAGAAAATAAAAAACCTGGGATGCACAAAAGGAAGTGACTTGCCTGAGGCCATACAGCCAGCAAGTGACTGAGTGGAGATTTAAGCACAGGTCTCCAAACCCCAAAACCGCCCTCCTATCCCCTGGTTTGCATCTGTTTGGGGATACAGTTGGCGCCCCTCTATAAGGCAGAACTCCCCAGCCAGCCAAAAAGCCTTCAGAAACCTGGAATGAGCCTGAGAGACAGGGAGACCCAAATGGCCATGGCCTGGCCTCCAGGGGAGTGCCTTGCAGGGAGGGTGCCCAGCCCCTGTCTTATTTTAAGTAGAGCCCCATGTTGAATCTATTCCAGGAGGATGAGGCTGGAGAGGGCCGCTTCAACTTCTCGGCCTATGGGATGGGCCCAGCCTGTCTGCAGGCCAAGGATGGCATCTCAGTCAAGGGTACCAACAACACCACCACTACCAACCCCCCTCCTGCACCATCTAAGTCCCCAGAGGAAATGCGAAAACTCTTCATCCAGAGAGCCAAGAAGATTGACAAAATATCCCGCATTGGCTTCCCCATGGCCTTCCTCATCTTCAACATGTTCTACTGGATCATATATAAGATTGTCCGTAGAGAGGATGTCCACAACCAGTGAAGGGTCTGGAGTGCGGGGGAGGCTGGGAGACAGCAGCGTGGGAATAGCACAGGAATCTGAGAGACCAAGGGAAGGGAGGGGCAGAGCGGGAGGAGGCACACTCACAACACTCTTTCTCTGCAGTATGTGCAATAGCAAAATGCAGCGATGCATGAATCTTAGAATGTGGCGCTATCTACTTAACCTCGGGTGGGCTGGTGGGAGGGGGGACAGAAGGGACTTTTCTAATACAGAAACTGAGGGCTGGGAGGAAGGGATGGGGTGAGGGTAGGGGGTGGGGAGTGGGGGAATAACAGCTTTCAAAAAATTCAGTCCATGGGCTGTGCAGTTTTCCTGTTTGGAAGGAGAGTGCAGTCTGCCCCAGAGCGGAAGGAAAGCAATGTAATATATGATATATATTCATGCTTAATATTAATGCAAACCCACAAGAACAAAAGATTTGTTCTTTAACCTATCAGCCTAGTAACTGCTTAAATTTTTAAAGTCACAGAAAGTGATGGACAATTATTCCCAGAGTGGAAACAGTCACAAATAAGCTTGATCTGGTGTGTATACCACATCACAACCCTTTAATGCCATACCCATCTTCAAACTGGCCCAAGTGGACACATGCCAAAAAGCCATTCCGCCTCTGCTTCCAGAAAGCTGTGCGGCATGTGGCTGGGCAGTGGGAATGGGAAAGGTGAAGAGAAGAAAGGGGAGTGAATAAAGAGATGGGACATTTCAGAAGTCCAAGGACTGAGACACAAGGCAAGCCTGCCTCAATCCTGTCCCTCCTCCGAGCCCTCTCACTTTTGTGCTTCTATACTCCCCACCCTCCACAACCACCCAGAAACAGCCGCCACAGTTTTCTCATTATATTGCCAATATGCAATCCTTTTTACAGTTAAAAAAAAAAAAAAGTAATAATCTTCAGAAATAATATGCAGATAGACTGAGTGTAAACAGATGTAGTTTTTTCAGATGTCTATTTTTTTGGAGACTCTCTTTGGAATTACGAGTAGGTGCCTGTTTGGGAAGGTGGGTCACTGGGATGAAATACATTATCTAGTGGCTCTGCAGAGTCATTTTAAGAGGTGAAAGGGCAGTACTGAGGCTGCTGCAGATTGGGTGTATATGGGTGGAGAGAGATGGTAATATTTGGAAAGTCTATTCATTATATTTTGACATTTCATATAATGTGGGAAGTTTGGGGGATGACCCCATTATATTTTTATAAGTCTCCCCCCACCCTTTTAGGTGCTTTGTTTAACACTTGGGAAAACTAGACATATATTTCTTTTTCCTTCTAACTCTGAAGTACCAGAATTGTCCTGGGATGGTAGGGGACTGCAGGAAAAAAGGAGAGGGAATAAGAAATGAATTGAGTTTCAGGAGGGAGTCCTGCTGAAGGAAATGGATATTCCCAGGTGAGAGGTCTGTGAAGTCAAGTCAGCAGGCCTCTGTTCCCTCTCTCTCTACACCATTAGGCCTAAATCATGGCACCACCGTCTGCAGCATCCTCCCTGTTTTGGCCCATGGCCAGAATACTGGGATTCCACTTCTTATTTTGCACTATAGTGTCTGGGCTTTGGGCGAAAGATGTAGATAGAATGGGGAGGGAAAGTTGACAATCAGTTTATACAGAGGCCTGGGGTTTCACTTCTGTCTTTAGAGTATCCCTAACTTGAGGAGAGATGGAGGAGGAGTGGTATTAAGAGATGAGGCCTACCTCCTGCCTAAAGCATTTTCTCCCATTCCTGTGGCACAATAGCTAAGGCCTATGCAGGGCTAAAAAAAAGAAAAGAGGGGAGGAGGGAAGGGCCAAGACAAAATATCTAGAGAGTGATTCAGGTAAAGAAAATATGCTATGCAGATAAAAAAAGATTTGGCTTTGAAGCTTTAATGATAAAGGTGTTTACATCCAGGTCCAAGGTCAATGAATCATTGCCTTCCCTTCTCTTGGCCTGTATTGACCAAAAAGCTAACCTGCATTCCAGCCTCGGATGAAGTGAATTACACAGAACCTGGAGTTCTTTTTTCTAAGAAATCCTGGGAGATGAGAGCCAAGTGGGTAGGAGTCTGTCATCTAAGACCATCCTTTTCCCATAAACACAAACATGTCCAAAGGAGGAAAAGTTAAAAAAGAGTAAGTTGAACTACTACAGTTCAAGACTAGAACATCAGTCTTTGAACTGCTACTAGCACATTTCATTAGCACTATAGTCACTTTATTTAAAGGAGAGAAAACCAGAAAACCCTCAATTCTCAAGTGGTGTAGGAGTCTTTGGAAATGTTATCAGTCTTTTCCACTAGCACTTTATTCACTTTATTTAGGGAAAAACCATTTTTTAACAAAAAAATTAAAGCAGCCCTTTTACTCATTACTGGACTAAATTCAGAATGTCTGAAGTCAATATGAATCATGTAACAGAGGTGTTAGGCCTCCATCAGAAACTAAAGACAATACCAAATGTTTGTTTGAAGACATTTTGCTTTCACTCAAACGAAAATCTGCAGATTCCAAACTGGCCTTCTTATGCACAGTATATGGAATCCTTCTGAGACAGAGAAATCACTGGGCTATTTGCCCAACCTCTGCTGGATCCTTGAACTTCGGGCACATGCCACTGTATTTAACTTGTGGGCCCCCTGGGAGCTGCCAGGTCAAGTTGACAGTATCCATAAACAATGGAATCATCTCTTTGAAATATAAAGGGGGACAGTTACTGAAATCTCTCAGACTATTTCAAACTCAGTGTCCCTCATGGAAAGTCAATTGAGTGGAGGCATTAAACCAGTGAAAAGAACCTGAATTTTAGTACTATCACTAACAGGCTGAGTGACCTTAGATACATGACTAAACTTTAGTTTCTCTAAACACAGATTAGGTACAGTAACTAAACTTCCTCTTAGCTCTAATTGCTATGTGAAATCTTTGCTTAAACTAGAAAATAGGAAGCTTACACAATCAAACCTTTAATGTCACTTTGATTTCTGAACCCTCCTGGGCAGATATATCAACACGCATGCACAAATACATTGGGCCACACAATTCTTTTGGGCTCTCTTCTTGGAAGATTTGCAAATTCATTTTTCCTTTGCCCCTCTCTATCAAAGGTGAACAGTAGTGGGAAAAAGAACACCAGTCATTATGTCATAAATACCATGATGAATTAGGAATAGAGAAGCATGCATAAGGGGAAGGCATTATCATCTAGTAAGGAATGAGCAATTAATTACCCAAATTTCATCTTCATAGAAAAATCAAATCATAGAACTTAGACTGACTTTTTTTTAGGTGGCACCAAAGAACAGGGTAATACTTTCTTAATATCCTCTTCAGTTCGAGCACAGGGAATACTATGCTTGGGATTACAGATGCGATGTGGTATGGTGCCAAACAACTGCTTTAGTATAAGGAATGATTCACTCATCTTTCAACCCCCTTCCGTGTACAGACTGGTAATTATGCATGGTGAGAGAAATGTATACTGGGACAGAAGAGTGATGATTTTAACCATCTCCAAAAAATCATCTAATCTCAGGAGCCAAATTTAGGAGGTATCAATTAAGCACACAGATAGTACTGCCAATGACTCACCTGTTAGTTTACAATGGATCTCATTTGTTTCAAGAACAGCCAAATAAATGGCTCAGCTCTGCCACCCACTAGTCCTTTCAAACACAGAAGAATCCATTCTTGGCTAAGAGTACTGAGAGTGAACAAGTACAAGAGTAAACAAGTATAGTCTTGAACAGAAAGAAAAATGTGCATATGTAGGTATGCATGTCCAATATCTTGAATTTAACTATTTTGGTCCTTCACTTGACCCAAATTATTTCTTCTTCTAAATTGTCAATAAATAAGGAATGACTCCCTCTCAGAAGCCAATATTTTTCCCCCATAGTGGAGAGAAAAAATTCCATATGGTTCCTTTCCTTCAAAGTATGCATCTTTATAAACATCATAAAAAAGAAGGTGGTGCCTGTGGCTCAGTGAGTAA
>CAUYQV010048427.1:0-28740 GCA_963574575.1 Galagoides demidoff
AATGGATTAAATTTAAATGAGGTTTGTCATAAATGGTATTGTATCAGCTTAATTTCTTATTTTTGACAATTGTGCAATGGTTATGTAAGAAGTTAATATTTTAGGAAGCTGAGTGAAGTTTCCTAAAACAGAAGGACTTCTTTGCAATCATTTTGCAACTTTTTTCTACGTCTGAAATTATTTCTACAAGAGAAGCTAAGAAAGAAGGAAAGAGGACGGCACCTGTGGCTCAAAAGAGTAGGGTGCCAGCCCCATATGCCGGAGGTGGTGGGTTCAAACCCAGCCCCAGCATTTTGGCCTCTGACAAATCTCCTTCCCTCTCTGAACGCTTAGTTTCGTCTTCTGTGAGCAGCACACTCATCGCACTTCACAGTGTCGTGAGGATGACATGGAACCGTGCAAAGTAGCGATGTGTATGTATTGATCCTATAAAACATTATTACTGCTGTTAGTCCTGACAATTCAAGTGTCTTGAGCTGCTAAAACCTCAGGAGGGTTCCACCCAAAACATCTGGCTGCAAGCTACTGCCTCCCAACCATTTGATATGACCTTGTCCCAGGAAATAATAATGCTAGCTTTGTGGTTATGTGGCTGTTGTCAAGGAGATGGGTCTGGATAGCTCAAACAGCTGGTGCCAATGACGTCACCTCTAGGCTTGGCAGAAAGAAAGGCCATGGTGAGACAGAGACAGGGCAAAGGCCTCTGTCCCTGACCATGAAACCACCATCGGAGAAGGAAAAACAACTTCCCAAATAGCCTTTCATTTGTGCAATTGAGTCTATTTTCTGTTTCGAGGTTCATTAAAAGGTTTAGTACAGAACCCAGGAACATGGTCATTCTGAATAAAGCAATGGATTAATCACAATGAAAACTCACAGGTTCTTTCTTCTTGAGAGTGTCCAAAAGTCTAATTAGCTAATGCAAATGTGTGATCTCAGCATTGTCCACCGCATTATACACATAAGAAAATAAAGATGTAGCAAGGGAAAGGGGCGCCAGGTCACAGGATGAATTGGAGGAGTTTCCAAAGTCAGAATCCGGATGTCTACACTTTCAGTCTTGTAATCAGACTGCCCACACCCAGATTCGCCTCTTCACTACCTGGAAGCAATTGCTGAAGAAGCAGAGTCTGGTGAACATCACTTAAACCCTGTCGTCTGGATGTTGCCCTCACCTCTCAATCCTAAATTCTAAAGTGGAGAAAAACAAACAAGTGCCCTGCCTGAAATGATGAGTGCACTGGGGTTCTGAGGGACCTGGGCTCATATTCCAGTTCTGGCAGTGACCAGCAGGGGAATGTTGAATCAGTAGTTTTAACTTTGTGCAGCCTCAGTGTTCTCAACTTTAAGTAAAACAGGTAGCTCCTCCTCCAGAAGGTTGTGAGGGCTGAAGTGGTGCATTTGAGACATCCGCACGAGTGACGCATTGGACATGCTCTAGATGAGTAGGTCCTCCTGCTTATTTCCTTTCTCAAGAGCTGTCATTGGCCAGATGAAAGGTAGTCCCTTCCTTTGGCAAGTGATAATTCGCAACTCAGCCTCCCTCTCCAGAGAAGAGTTGGTTGCATGTTAGTAGATTTGAAATACACACAAGGAAATCATCTCCAGAGCTATAAAGTCCGGAGAGGTCCTCAGAGATCCAGTCTTCTCACTTAACAGATGCATACACTGAGGCCCAGAGAGCAGAAGTGGGTGTCAAAGATCCAGAAGTCATTGGCAGAGCCAGCATGGGAATCTTGCTACCCCAGCTTCCCTGCTTTGGGACATGCTCATCTTACAGGGTGAATGTAGCCCTGGCAAGGAGCATTGGTTCCAGGGCTTTAAGGACAGTCAAGCCCTCTCTCTCTTTCAGCCTGTTATTCTGTTGCTGATTGTAAGGGTGCTTGAAGATCTGGGAGGGGAAGAGGGACAGGTGCAGAATCATGGGCTTTGTAAGCCTCATTAAACCTGAGAGATGAGAGAGAGAGAGAAAATATGAATATGGGATATAGAGAACTACTATTGATTGGGCTCCTCATATATATCAGATTATCCTCCTCAAAACCTTGCAGGATTGATATTAGTCCCATTTTCCAGGTTGATTGACTGATAGAGTCATTCATTCATTTAACATATACAGTATTTTCAAATACCTGCTGGGTGGCAGGCACTCAGAGGATATAGCAGTGAACAATTCAGAACAGAGTGTCTGCCTTCATGGAGCTTCCAGCCTACTGCAAAAGAAAAATATTAAAAATATATAGATATATACAATTGTGAAGTGTAGTAAGTGCTACAAAGGAATGATATGAGTTGCTAAGAATACAAGAAGTGATTTGATTTAGATTAGAGAATTAGAGAGGCTTCTTTTGGAAAGTAATTGATTACTTAAGTGAAGAATGAAGAAACTGAGGCTGAGAGGGGACTTGTTTATGATTGCTGGCAAACTGACCATTACCCATCTGCCCACCTTTTCATATTATTTTTATTCAGAGCTCTCCCAACAGCCTGCAGAGGAGGGAGTAACATGAGACGGGGACGGGAAGACTGATTTCACTGCTTGAGCTCTGCCAAAGTTATCTCGGTGTTTGGGGATTGCTGTGTGTTTTAAGAAAGGCAGCCAGGGTTTGGAGAAAGGCCTGGCTGGATCTGGCTCCAGGTGACAAACTTGCTGTTAATACCGTTTTACTCTGGGACACTCATTTCCTCTGAGTCTCGGTTTACACATGAAAGCTCTAAGGTGAGAGATGGGAGTGGGAGTGTAACGACCTCTTGCCCCACAGGGATGAGTTACTCACTTCAAAGTAAATCTGTAAATTACTACTTGCTTGAGATTTCGCATGTAGGATTTTTCTTCCTTTTTTTTTTTTTTTTTTAATTGCAGTGTTTGGCCGAGGTCGGGTTTGAACCCAGCACCTCTGGTATATGGGGCCGGCGCCCTACTCCTTGAGCCACAGGTGCCGCCCATGCACGTAGGATTTTTCTAAAGCACCCAATTATGTATCAACTTAAAGCAGAGGAGGCTTTTTGGGCGCACAGACCCTGGGGCCATTATTCTAAAAAGTCACACACTAGGTTAGGAACTATAAAGATCCTTAAGAGACTGTATTCCCATGCACATCTCCCGCTTAAATTAACGGACTACGGCCCGCTTTCGCCCTTAACAAAGATGGTACCCACCCCAGCCTCGGCTTGAGTGCCCTCAGAAAACATGGCAGCCGGCCTCTCTTTTCTGAGTTTTCCTGGCCCAAGCCCAAATGCACTGCCCTTAGTTAAGATGGCGCCCGCCTCCACTTTTCTGCCAGGCTTCTGGTCCAGGCAAGTCGGCTTCACCGCGCGCGCCTCGGTGACCCCGCCTCGTTTCCGTAGGAAGAAGCGCCGGGAAAGATGGCGGCAGCTGCGGTTTGAATTCCAGCGGCGCCGCCGGAGTCTGAACAAGAGCTGAGTTGGAGGGGGCGGGGACCTGACGCTTCGGTGGGGGGCCCCCGTGGCGCCATCGCTGCACAGACACCGAAGCTACCACTCCCTCTGAGTCTATGATGGACTCGGTGTTGGAAGAAGATGTCACCCTCCCCAGGACTCTCAGTGGCTGCAGGTGCGGCCCCGGGTATTGGGGATTCACGGTGGCCCGGCCCGAGTTCTCGCCGATGGGGATTTGCTCTAACGCGGCCTTGGGGCTTGCTCTTGAGGGTTCCTGGGTCACACAGGGGCACGGTATTTGGTGGGTTCTTTCGGGGAGGGCTTCTGGGGACTCACCAGCTGATACTGAGTGTGGGGAGCTCATCTGCACCGCACTGGCATCTAGCATTTCCAGACATACTTGAAAAGGGTGTTAAAGACAGGTAAGGGGTTTTCTGAAAAAGTGGGACAAAGGGGTGCGCTCGGAGTATTCCATTAGTGGGGGTTACTTTGAGGGCTTGATGGTTCATTCTGGTTTGGGGGGTTTGCTTTCATCATAGAGAGTCTAGTCAGTACGTTTAGACTTTGCTTTTTGAATCACATGGTGGCCTCCCAGGAAAGAGGGAATGAAATGCAGTGATTGAGAAATTTGGTTGGAGTTGGAGAATATTGAATTCAAATCCATCCCTGTGAACTGACTGTGTGATCTTGATAAAGTGACACTACTTTCCCATCTGTGAAATGGGCTGGTGGTAATATCCACCTGACAGAGTTGGGATGAGGATTAAAAGAGGTGATGCTTGCCCAGCAATTAGCTTTTACAAGTGTTGGGCTTGGCACTTAGTGCTTAAAAAAGGATCCTGTGTTGCCATTATTATTATTACCGTCATCAATAGTGATACAAATTAGGGAATAATGGCCAACAATGGGCTCTCATTGGAACTGCCCCAAAAGGATATCTCTTCTAGACTGCTCCATGACAGGGCCCCTGTGGTTGTCCTGGGCCCCTGACTAGAAAGTGGGTAGAAGGAAGAAGAGGAGAACTCTAAATGAGAACCTGCAAGTGTTTATCCAGCTCTGCTAGGGACAGGCCTTTTAATCAACATACCCTAATTGAAAGGGTGGCTATAGTGTTTATTGTGCCAAGTGGGATGCTTTTAAGAGTGAAATAGGTACAATTAATATTTTTGCTCGGGCAGCAGGCATAAACAGGTCCTATCTTGGATAAGGTTGAACTAATGGTTATTCTGTTTACTGAGAACTTACTATGTATCAGGCAGAGACCAAGACCTTTTCACTTCCTTCCTAATTGGATCCTGTGATAGTTCATTATGCCCCTTTCTATCCATCTTTTCTACTGCCTCGATATGTTGGGTATGTTCTCTTACTTGCCTTGTCCTGGCTTCCCTCATACCTCTAATGGTTCTTAATACTACATGTTGAAAACTTTTCAAAATGTAAATCTGATCTTTACAGTCTACTGCCTTATACTTTTAATGCTTCTTATTGCCATTCAGATAAAATCCATTTTTATTCTCTCAGCTTTTCTCATTTCAGTGCTTCTTGGCAAAATGTTTGGGCTTTGGGGACCCAGACATACCTGGGTCTCTATCACAGTTTTGCCGCTTAACAACCCTGTGACCTTGGGTAAGTCATGTATCCTGTGATTCTCTGTTTTTATCATCTGTAAAATGGGTTGGCATAAGGATTAAAATGGGTCTAAAAGGGTTTAGCCCCCTGTCTGACCCAGAATACCTTCTCAACATATCAGGAAATATTCTCCACTCTCTCTTCTTCCGGCCTTTGCAGAAATTAGATACTGTATACATTTCTCGTAGCTAATCTCTTACTCACCTGCTTTAGACCCTCCCTGCCTTGTCATACCCAGGATGAAGTTCTTTTATGTGGCTTCCGGGTCCTTCATAATCTGGTCCTGGCTACCTGTCTAGTGACTTCTTACTCTCCCACCCCGTCTCCTCCTCAAGCCCTTCACTCCATGCCTGGTTAACAGACTGTCATGAATGCTTTTGTCTCGCTGTTTCACACTGCCGGGCCTCTGCACTTTTCTGTTACTGCTGCCTGATTGCCCGCGTCCCCTTTGTGTTATTAATGCATATTATTTTTCAGATTTCACTGACATTCCCCATCTCCTCCTGGGCCCTCTACTTTCCTAGCTAACCCCACCCTTCACTGACCCTATCTCAGGCCATGTTGACCTTAAAGTAAGTCAGTGTGTTATTCGCCCCAAACCTGACCACCAGTGGGTGCCCCACGCAGCTCCAGCCCTGAGGGATTTAGACTCAGATTCTGATCCCAGGGACTTTGCCCAAATGAAGGCCCTTTACTAAGTCCTGCCTGGTGGGATACAAAAACCTGGGCTCTGTAGTCAGGGTAAATGGACATGAATCCTGTTTCAGCCAGTTACTAGATGTGTTGATCTGAATGATTCATTTAACAATTCCAAGTTTCAGTTTCCTGTACTGGTGGCTGTGCAGATGAAGTGAGATGGTGCACATTAAGTGCCTGGCACTTACTGGGGAGTGCACTAAATATTAGCTATTTTTATTATACTGTTACCTGGATACTTTCTGTCTTGGACAGAATCCTGTGTGGCTGCAACCCTGGATCTGTCCCTTTGCTTTGTGCCTAGAATCTTGCTTCTCCCAAACTGTGAGCTTCCTGAGGCCCGCCCAGGCTTGTTCATCCATAGCTTCCTTCATCACATGGCCATTAAGTGTTTACTGTCTGGTTAGGAGCAGACCAAAAAGAAATGTTTTCCTATAAACACAGTTTGTACTCTCTTGGGAAGAGAGTGCCTTCATGGACTTTTTGTAGAAGGAGGTCAAGAAAGGATGGTAGAATGAAATTTCTGAGGAAAGTTTAGTGGTGGTGGGAGGGCTGATGGATGGAGTCCCCTTGGGCTGTGAGGTTTGCAGAGAACACTCCCCATCACCAGTGTAAGCTCAGGGTAGGGAGCACAGCTGGTTCATTCTGCATTGTATCTTTAGCATCTGGAACATGTCTGACAGATAGTTGAGGCTTGACAAGTATTTGTTGAATGAATCAATTTTGTTCAGTCTTAAAAAATTAAGTACTGGCTCGGTGCCTGTGGGTC
This sequence comes from Galagoides demidoff, assembly GCA_963574575.1. Lineage (NCBI taxonomy): Eukaryota > Metazoa > Chordata > Mammalia > Primates > Galagidae > Galagoides > Galagoides demidoff. The sequence goes on from CAUYQV010048427.1 coordinate 6,494, forward strand.
AAGTGACTAAGGCACTAGCCACATACACCTGAGCTGGTGGGTTTGAAGCCAGCCTGAGTCCTCCAAACAATGACGGCTGCAACCAAAAAAAAGGTAGCCAGGTGTTGTGGCAGGCACCTGTAGTTCCAGCTACTTGGGAGGCTGAGGCAAGAGAATTGCTTAAGCCCAGGAGTTGGAGGTTGCTGTGAGCTGTGATGCTACCGCACTCTACCCAGGGTGACAGCTTGAGGCTCTGTCTCAAAAAAAAAAAAAAGATAAATACCATCCAAATACAGTCTCCATATTTAGTATTCACATGCGGCTTAGTAATTGCTGTGAAAAAGTGCACAAGGTATAGGCTGGTATAATCCTTCTGGAACACAGTTTGATATTACCTATGTTAATATTAAAAATGTGCCTCTGTGTATGGTTTTTAACAGCTTTATTGAGGTATAATTTACATGCCATAATGTTCATCCATTTAAAGTAGTGATATGTTTTCAGAGTTGTGTAACCATCACCATAATCTAACTTTAGAACATTTTCAGTATCCCAAAAAGAAACCGTGTGCTCCTGAGCAGTTTCTGCCCCACCTCAGCCCTAGGCAGCCGCAGTCTACTGGTCCCCACAGATTTGCCTCCTCTGGACATTTCATATGAATGGGATCTTACAGTATGGAGTCTTTTATCAGGGTCATCCACGTTGTAACATGTTTTAGTACTTCCTGACATGAAATTTACCGTCTTAACTATTTTTAAGTGTATGGTTCAGTTGTATTAAATATATTCGTAATGTTGAACAGTTACTACCAGCACTCATCTCCGTAACTCTTTTCATCTTAGAAAACTGAAACTCTGTACCCATTAAACAGTAACTGTCTCTTCTTCCTCTCAACCCTGGGTAACTGTCTCTCTGATTTTGACTACTCTGATACCTCATATAGATGGAATTATACGTGTAGTATTCGTCTTCTTGTGACTGGCTTATATCACTTAGCATAATATCTTCAAGGTTCATCTGTGTTGTAGCACGTGTTAGAATTTCCTTCCTTTTAAAAGGCTGAATAATGTTTCATTATATGTGTATACCTCAGTTTGCACTGGACACTTGGGCTGCTTCCATATTTTAGTGATTGTGGATAATGGTGCTGTGAGCATGGGCATACAGTATCTCTTCAAAACCATGATTTCAGTTTGTTTGGGCATACTCCTGGAAGTAGTGGAATTGCGGGATCATACGGTAATGGTGATTTTATTTTTCTCTTCTTTTTTTTGAGATAGAGTCTCACTGTGTTATCCTGGGTAGAATACTGTGGCATCACAGCTCACAGTAACCTCAAACTCTTGGGCTTAAGAGATTCTCTTGCCTCCAGCCTCCCAAGTAGCTGGGACTACAGGTGCCCACCACAATGGCCAGCTGTTTTTTGGTTGTAGTTGTCATTGTTGTTTGGCAGGCCCGGTCTGGATTTGAAGCCACCTGCTCTGGTGTATGTGGCTGGCGGCCTAGCCGCTGAGCTACAGGTGCTGAGCCTCTTTCTTCTTTTTTTTTTTCTTTGCAGTTTTGGCCGGGGCTGGGCTTGAATCCACCACCTCGGGTATGTGGGGCCAGTACCCCACTCCTTTGAGCCACAGGCGTTGCCGTCTTTCTTTCTTTTTTTTGAGCTACAATCTTACTCTGTTGCCCTAATTAGAGTGCAGTGGCATCTTCATAGCTCACTGCAACTTCAAACTCCTGGGCTCAAGTGATCTTCCTGTTTCAGCCTCCTGAGTAGCTGGGACTATAGGTGTGCACCACTATGCTCAGCTAATTTTCTATTTTTTTAGATAAAGTCTTACTCTGTTGCCCTGGCTAGAGTGCCGTGGCATCCTTGTAGCTCACAGCAACCTCAATCTCTTGGGCTTAAGCAAGCCTCTTGTCCCAGCCTCCCAAGTAGCGAGGACTACAGGTGCCGGCCACAATGCCTGGCTAGATTTTCTGTTTTTAGTAGAGATGGGGTCTTGCTTTTGTTCTGGCTGATCTTGAACTCCTGACCTTAAGTGATCCTCCCACCTCTGCTTCTCAGAGTGCTAGGATTACAAGTGTGAGCCACCATGTTGAGCCCTAATTTTCTTTTTTTTTTTGAGGAACAATCACACTGTTTTCAGTTTTACGTTTCCTCCAACAGTGCATAGCGGTTCCAATTTCTCTGTGTTCTCACCAAGACTGTTACTCCGTTTTGATAGTATTCGTGCCTGTTTATGGCCGAATATTGCATTATTCAAATGTACAGGTTAGAGATGTTATTCATTCATATTGATGCACATTTGGGTCATTTCTACTTTTGTCTGTTATGATGTTGCTATGATCGTGTGCGGGTGTTTGTGTGGACTTGTCTTCCTTTCTCTTGGCCATATAACTAGGAGTGGAATTGCTGGGTCACGTGCCCAGCTCTTTTCCAAGGGGGCTGTACCATTTTACACTCCCACTGGTAGTATATGGGGGTTCTAATTTCTCCATATGCTCACCAGTACTTTTTATCGTCTGTCATTTTGGTGATAGCCATTGTTGGGGGGTATGACATGGTGTCTTCTTGTGGTATTGATTATATTTCCCTAATGGTTACTGATGTGTTGAGTATATTTCACGTATTTGGTAGCCATTTGTGTATCTTCTTTGGAGTAAGGTCTGTTCAAATCCTTTACCCGTTTAAAACATGAATATCTTGCTGTTGTGTGTTTTTTTTTTTTTTTGGCTGGGGCTGGGTTTGAACCTACCACCTCTGGCATATGTGGCCAGCGCCCTACCCTTTTTGAGCCACAGGCGCCACCCCTGTTTGTTTTTTGAGACAGAGTCTCACTCTGTTGCCCTGAGGTAGAGTGCCATGGCATCAGCCTAGCTCACATCAACCTCAAACTCCTGGGTTCAAGCCGTCCTCCTGCTTCAGCCCCCCTCCATAGCCGAGAGACTACAGGCACCTGATACAACGCCTGGCTAACTTTTCTATTTTTAGTAAAGATGGGGTCTTGCTCTTGCTCAGTCTGATTTTGAACTTCTGAGCTAAAGGAATCGTCCTACCTTTCCTTCCCAGAGTACTAAGATTACAGGTGGGAGCCACTGTACCCAGCCAAAATGTTAATATGTTTTGACCCTGCCATTCCACTACTTATTGTCTATTCTAGAGAAGTCCTCATACATGTGCACAGTGGGACTTGTATAAGGATATTCATATAAAATTGTAAAAGAAAAACTTGGAAACAAGTTGAATTACTGTCAGTAGAGGATTGGGTGAATACATATCCTTTCAAAAGTGTCTTTCAGATTGTTTGTGGCCCATTGGTAGCTTATGAAATTCAATTTAGTGAGTTGCAACCAGGATTTAGAAGACTAGAGTAGAATAGAAAGTACTTCAGGGATTAAGTGAAATATCTTTTGTGGATCATAGTCAGTAAAGTTTGGAAAACACTGCTGTCGAATGCTTTGTAGGAGTTAAAAACATTGAGACAGATCTGTTTGTACTGTCATGAAAACATTGTTAGGACATAGTAAAGATGTTGTGGAATAATGTATATGGTTTGATTGTATTTATTTTATGTTTAAGCCACAAAATTAAAACCATGTCTATGTATATGAATTTATAGAAAAAGGTCTGGAAGGATACAGGTCTTTTTTTTTTTTTTTTTCCTTTTAGGGACAGGGTCTTATTCTGTTGCCCACGCTGAAGGGAGTATTGTGGCCCAATCATAGGTTACTACAGTCTCAATTCATGGGCTGAAGTGGTGCTCCTGCCTCAGTCTCCTGAATAGCTATTATAGGCACATGCCGTCAGCACACATTAGGCACATGACTAATTTTTCAAAAATTTTTTGTGGAGACAGGGTTTTGCTGTGTTGCTTAGGCTGGTCTTGAACTTTTGGCCTCAAGCGATCTTCCCACCTTCAGGTCTTTTTAACAATAGTGATGACCTCTACTATGGGCACTGAGGTGGGAGTGAGGAGTAGCAAAGGAGAGCTTTAGGGTCATCTGTCCTTTTGTATTTTTGTATTTCTTCTGTAAGAATAAACAACATAGCATGAAAAAGGAACCGTTAAAACACAAATAAAAGTGTGCTTGTTGGTCTGATTTTCTGACTGCGACCTCCAGTCCCATCCTTGCCCTCATGACACTTTATCAGTGGAATGCTTAGTCCTTACTGGGTCTTGTGCTGTGCATGCATAACTGTTGGCATAAATGGGCACGGAAAGAGGTCACTCCTTTTGGGTGGCAGTTGAGCAGGTCGGAAGGGTGAGGTGGTGAAGCTCAGGGAGGCCATTCATTCACACGGCAGGCGGCTGACAAACAGCAGCTGTGGTGTCTGCCGCTGTGCTGGGTGCTGGAAACCAGTTCCTCAGGTCCTCACCACCACCCCCTGGAGGAAGGCCTGTGGGGCAGCAGAGTGCTGTAGAGGTTCAGAGCATGAGGTTTGAAGTCAAGCCAGCTTGGAGTTTCCTTCTAGCCTATTAACTTTTTCTGGCCTCTGTTTCCTCTTTTTAAAAAGGGGCAACATTTAAAAAGTAGCACCAGGTACAGAAGGCTCTGGTGAAGATTACAGGGGAGGCTTCCTGTCTCGTTCTGAGTGTGGCTCCTGTGCTGCCTGGGTGCCCAGACAGGGGAGGTTCCTTCGGATAACGCTCTCCTTTGCACGGGAGGAAACTGGCACACTCCATCGTGCGCTTTGGTGCCTGGAGTTAGCAAGTGGAAAGGGCACGGGGACTCGGAATTTGGTCTCAGCTTTACCATTTATCCTTCGTGATTCTGAGGAAGTAACTTCTTTCCCCTTTCTGGTTCTCACTCTTCTCATCTGTACAGTGATAAAATCATATCTGAGCCCTCTTATTTTGATTACATTGTTTTTTATTCCTTGTGGCTCTCCATGAGGCCCCAACCCTAATTACAAGTCTAAGAGTGGATGATCATGATGGGAAGAGGGAGTTGCTTTGGGCTGGAGGCATGGTTGGTGCTGACTGGAGGGTGTGGGTGACAAAGATTCATGGCATTTGGAAGTGGGTAGGTAAGTCCAAGTAGAAATTTGTCAGGAAGCAGGCAGGAATTTTTGTATTTCATAGTAATTTTGGTAAGAGTTGGGCCGTCAGATGTCGTTTTTCAAATTTCAGTGTTTGACTCCTGGAAGCTGGTCTAAGACCAAAATCTTTGGTGGTGTTTGCTAGAAGTTGTCAGCCATGATTGATCTTGGCATGAGCTATTGATAGGCCATCTCAGCCAGTAGGAGTTAATTTAATGGTTGTAGTAGAGAGAATTCCAGACTGAGAATGGAGGACCAGCCTTTAAGGTAAGCTTGGCCAATAACCTGGTGTGTGTGTGTGCACGTGCGTGTGACTTTGGGCTCACCATCTGTAAAAGGTGGTGGTTGAACTAGATTTTAATATTTAAAATTCAATTTAGAAAATGGACTTTGTCCTTTTAGTGATGCTTATTGGAAGAAATTAAGAATTATAGAACATTAAAAAGGAAGAAAGCATTTTTCATTTCCATACAAATGATGATTTTTAATATTTCAATATATATTTTTTGTCTTGTTATATGCCAGGAGCTTACCTAGTTCCCAAAAGGATTTGAGGTGACTTTAGTGTGACTTTAGTGTATCTGTACTGTGTATACTGTCTTTACATGAGGACATATTCAGTTTAAGTTTTTCAGTTATCTTTTACCAGACACAGTTTATGTGATTTATTTCCTGATGTTGGGATTTTATGATGGTTCTGATTTTTTGCTTGTTCTTAATCTTGAAGGTCCATTCCAACTCCAAAGCTTGGTGATTAGGCAGAATTGTTCTAGGAGTGGATGGATTTGGATTTGGAGGTATGGAGAGAACGCTCTGCCAACAAGTCACACTGAGCTTCTTTTAACTCCTAGTTTGCAGTGTGGACAGAGAAGCAGGAGTAGGGGTTAGGCACGCAAGGCCAGGACTCTGGTCTCGGTTCTCTACTTAACTCCCCTGTGACTCTGGATAGGACGCTGAAAGTGTCTGGGCCTCAGAGCCTTCCTTTGAAAAATGTGTGGACCCTCAGGGAATTGGGCATTTCTAATGATGGTAAATCTTTTATAAATTGTAAAGCACTGTGTATTTCAAGGTGATAATGATATTTTGTTCCCATTTATGGAGTACCCACCGTATGCCAGATACCTTGCTGTGTCTTGTTTAATTGCCAATTACTCTGTGAAATAGCTGCTGTTCTCCTTTTACAGCTGAAGGAAGTGAAGGTTCAGAGAGGTACATGGCAGAGCTTAGAATAGAATCCAGCATAGTGCCTTTTGTGTCAAACCGTACCTCTAATTATAGTTCAGTTTTCTGTCACTGTCTCCAGATCCTTATTGAACCTATTTATACGATTCAACCAGTACAACTTCTTGGATCAGTGAATTTTGCATTTTTGTTTGACATTCTTAAAGCTCTGAATTGGTACTCAAGTCCCAGAATTTGTGATAGACATATTAGCAGTAATAATAATAATAAAACAGGTGCCATTTGTTGAGCAATTATTATGTGTTAAGTGTATATATATACAAGAACTAATTTAGTTTTTATGGTGGAGTGATATCCGTGTTGTAACGGATTAAGAAAGCGAGACTCAGAAACAGAGGCAGCTTGTATCAATACTTGGCATAGTACCTCTGCACTTAGCACATATGTGGCACACAGACATTTGATACATGAACATGTGAATGCATGACTTTGCTGACGGTCACTCAGCTGCCAAGTGTTAAGGCTGGCAATCTTTTCTAAGGCCAGAACTCAGCCCCACAGCCTGAGTTCTTAACCTCTAGAACTGATTCAGGCCCTCCAGGTAGCTGAGCTGCATGCCTGTCCTTCCTGGCTGTGGCCCGGTGACCACGTGCAGTCCCGGCAGGCTCAGCAGCCTCTGTTGTTGAGATGCTAGCTTATCTCTCATGCATGTGTTCTCTCCTAGTGGCCTTGTTCCCAGGGTACCAGATGACCTGGATGGCATCAACCTCAGTGCTGGCTTGGGAAGCAGTGGTGAGTACACAGAGCCCCTCATTCTCTTGAGTCAGAACAAGAGAAGTCGACACTAGATGGGGAGCTCCATAAGGGTTGGCACTGGACTTTCCTGTCTCTGGGGCCTGCCCAGAGCCTGCCCTGGCCTCACACAGTAGGTGCTCAGTATTTTTTTTGTCTATATTGATTTGCTCTTCTCCTTTCATAGGAAATGATGTCCTTCAGCCATACTTCATGAGTTTTATTTCTTGCTACCAGGCCCATAGGGATTCAGATAGTGTTTGCTGAACTGAGCGACACTGTGGAGGCTGGGCATTGAGTTGGTGACTAGACCAGGCTCAGGGGTTCTGTTGGTCTCCACTGCCGAGCAGCTGGAGACCCAGGAGAGCTGCCATCTGGGCTTTAGTGTACTGAGGCCTTCCTGGCAGGCTGCTGGATTCTTTCTGCCAGCTGAAGCCCAGCATTCCAGCATGGGCCTGCCCTTTGGAGACAAATAGCTGGTAGACCACAGGAGACAGTGCTGAATGAATAAGCAGTGTGTTGTGTTTAAGCTGGACACGAGGAGGCTTTGCAGCTTGGGTCTTGCTAAGCATTCTTTGTAATTTACATTTCTGAGAAAAGCGAATGCTGTCTTACGTGTCTCTGTGGGTAGTGCTAATAATTTGCCTTGTTGAAATATCTTAGAGATATTTTGACTTGTTTTTTTTTTCTTCTCTAAAGTGATGAGATATATGCAAAAAGAAATCATTTTTGTAGCAGACAAAATAGGTAATCTCTATTTCTAATTCCCAGTAGGTATTCTCTATTTCTGGAGGCCATTCCCAGGTTTTCCTTAGGAATCCATTAACTTTTACATTAAACAAAAATATTCCAAAAACCCAACAAGCCTGATCTCTATTCTTCCTGCTTATAGGCAATTGCAAGAGAAAATTGATAGGCCTGCTCCTTAATTCAACCAGACTCCGGGCTAGACCCTGGGATTCAATTTTGAACATGTTACTATAAAAATGAGAGGGCAATTAAACACAAAATTCTGAAAAAATCATATATATAATCAGTGTCAGAGTGAAAAAGTATAAGGTTCTGTGAGAGGGGATTGTTTACCCCGGTACAGAGGAAGTGGGCCAGGCAAGAGTTTCCCAAGAAACTGAGACTTGAAGAGCCAGTGGCACCTTGTTAGGGAAAAGGGAGGGCGAGCTTTCCAGACGCAGATCACAGGCACGGCCTGTTTTAGAGCCAGGAAAACAAGCCCGCATGTCCTCAGTTTGGTGCAGGGCTCTGCACAGTCCGCCCCACCCACTCTTGTGGCCTCTTTTCTCCTGAGTTCTTTCTGACTGTTGGGCTCACTCCCACCTCGGGCCTCTGCCTGGGCTTTTTAGCTTTGTCTCTCGTTTGCTGTGCCTGCCTCAGCTCCAGCTCACTTGCTGTTTTTGGCTCCCACTGGGCTGATTTACGTGTGCTTTCCTCTCTAAATGTTACATATTTCACTTCATTTCATCTCATTCATTTATTCCTTTTGGTTACTTTAAACTATTCAGAATCAGACTAGTTTTCACCTACTTAAACTCCCATCATTCTGGCCCAGACCACCGTGATCTCTGGCCTGGATTATCTCAGTATTCCCCAACCTGTTCTTCTTTCTCTCCTAAGCCCTGTGAACTGTTCTCAGCAAGGCAGCCAGAGAGAGCCTTTAGAAACCCAAGTCTAATCATGTTACTATTCCATAGTTCAGACTCTTCCAGCAGCTCCTCAGAGTCCTTACTGGTTTTTGTGACAGTGTCACTCTGTCACCCTGGGTAGAGTGCTGTGGCATCATAGTTCACAGCAGCCTTAAACTCTTGAACTCAAGGGGTTCTCTTGCCTCAGCTTTCCGAGTAGCTGAGACGACAGGCGCCCATCACAACACCTGGCTGGATTTTCTATTTTCAGTAGAGACAGGGTCTTGCTCTTGCTCAGGCTGGTCTCAAACTCCTGAGTTCAAGCAGTCCTCCTGCCGTGGCCTCCAAGAGTGCTGGGATTACAGGTGTGAACCACCACACCCAGTTAGTTGTCGAGACCTTAGATAAGCCCACAAGATCATACATGGTTTGTCCCCCAGCACCTTTCTTACCTCCTCTCCTATTGTCCCCTTTGTCTATTGATGTCCTGCCCGCTGGCCTGTTGACTATTGTACAGATCCACTAGGTGTGATCCTATTTCAGGCTTCTTGGAGTGTTCTTCCTCCAGGTAACTGGCTCCTTCTCTTCTAGCCTGCCCAGATGTCACCTTCTCAATGAGACCTGCCTTAAAATTGCAATCCTCTCCCCACCCCTGGTATTCCCTATTTTTATCTACTTTATTTTCCCTGTACCATTTATCATCTTTTAACATAGTATGCAGTTGCCCTGTTACTTTGTTTATTGTCTGTCTCCTCCCTTTAGAATATTGGCTCCATCTTTTTTCTTTTCTTTTCTTTTCTTTTTTTTTTGAGATGGGGGCTTGCTAGAGTGCAGTGGTGTGATCATAGTTCACTGCCTTGAGCTACCGGGCTCATGTGATCATCCTGTTTCCTCCTATTTCAGCCTTCCGAGTAATTGGAACTACAGGGATATACCATCACAGCCAGCTAATTCTTAAAAAAATTAAAAAAAATTTTTGATTGGGTTTCACACTGTGTTATTCAGGCTGGTCTTGAACTCCTGGGCTGAAACGATGCTCCTGCCTTGGCCCCTAAAGTACTGGGATTACAAATGTGAGCCACCATGCCTGGCCCATTGGTTTGTTCCCTGATATAGCCACATCTTGAAAAGAGCCTAGCAGAAGGTAGGCGCTTAGTACATTCTTGCTAGAAGAATGAATCCATTCATTTCACTCAACACACAAATATTCAGCACCTACAAATTGCCAAGGGCTTTCTTTGCATAGCATGTGACAGTTTGTTTATCTCTCTGTCTTGCCTACTTGATTGGGACCCTCTTGTGTGTAGGATCAGTGTCTCCTTCACTGTTGGGTCCCCAGCACATAAGGACGGTGCTTGGCACCGAGTAAGTATGGAGGAAACGTCTGTTGAATGAAAGAAGCTGTGGAGAAATTTGGGTATTGGCAAAGTCTTTACTCACTGCAAAGCAGAGGACAGCAGTTTCCGGCCCATTGCCTGCCTTTGGAAATAAACTGTTATTAGAACATAGCCCCTTTATTTGTTCATGAATTGTCTATAGCTGTTTTTGTGCTATGACAGGATTTGAGTAGTTGTGACAGATTTTGGGCTTTGTGTATCATCTACAAAGCCTGAAATATTTGTTGTCTGGCGTTTTAAGAAGAAGTTTGCCGGTTTCTCCTGTCAAGTCAGTTAGACATGCTTTGTTTTAATTATTGACATGTGAAGATGATAGCCTGTTCAACAGAATAATTCTATGAAATAAGGAAGCACATATCAGGACAGGTTGCTCTGCCAAATGCCTGATGCATTTTCTGGGTCATTTTTTGACACACATAGTATGTGTTGGGTTACTTTAAGTAATCTGTAAATATTTGAAATATAATGGTTTAGAGCAATGGTCCCCAACCTTTTTGGCACCAGGGACTGGTTTCATGGAAGACAACAATTTCTCCATAGTCTGTTGGTTGGGGGATGCTTTCAGGATGATTCAAGCATATTACATTTATTGTGCACTTTATTTTTACCACTGTTGCTTTGTAATACATAATGAAATAATTATACAACTCACCATGATGCAGAATCAGCGATGGGGAGCTGCTGGAAATACAGGTGAAGCTTCACTCACTCGCCCGCTGCTCACCTGCTGTGTGGCCCGGTTCCTAACAGGCCACGGACCTGTGCCAGTCTGCCACCTGGGGTTGGGGACTGCAGGTTTAGAGCTTTCCCTGGGCTGAAGTCAGCAAGTCCCAGCAGACAGCGAGTGCCATAGGGTATACTATGGAGGCTGTTGATGTTTTCTTGTCTCTGGGCTCTGTTGCCTATGGGAATGCTGGTTGGTTTACATGCTATGATGTTCCCTGTGTTTTATCTTTTTACAGTGCTCCCAAACGTGTCAGAAGAAATAGTGTCTCCCACAAGAGCACGGAACATGAAGGACTTTGAAAATGTAAGTGAGGATACCAAATCACTGGCCCTAACAACCCAGGTCTGCTGCTGCCGTCCAGCCAGACCCAGACAGAGGTGTGTTTCCTGAGAACTGTCTGAGCTGAGTAATGCCAGCGGCAGGAGGAATGCCACGTCCTGTAGGCATTCTCTGTGGACTGTAGCATACACACGCAGTCAGCCCTTTTAGGCAAGGGCCAGGTATGGATTCTGCAATAGCTGAGAATTCTGAAAAGAATTCAGGATTGGCAATTCTTCACTTTGTGGAGTGTGGTATATTTCTGGTGTCCTGAAGGTCAGAATGTCATCATATTCCATAGCTGAGGAGAGCTAACATTTATCAAAGGCTTTACTACTGATGTAAGGTAGGTTATTTATGGGCCCTGTTTAATCTTTGCTACAATTCTTGAGGTGTTTTGTATTATCCCATTTTACAGACAAGGAATCTTAAGACTAGGAGATGCTTATTTATGCTCATATAATATGTGAGTGTCAGAGGTGGGATTTGAATCCAGGTTTTGAATGATTCCAAGGCCCTTATTCTTCCCGCTGTCTTTCACGGACTTTATCTTTGTTGCTGTTGAATGAACTGTGATAGCCTATGCCCAGTACTGTAGCGTAGTTGTGTGAGAATGGATTACGTGGTGATAAATTTGGCTTGGATGTTTAATGTCTTCCAGCATTGTCTTTCATGTGTTAGCGAAGGGGGTTTGTTGTCAAGTAACAGGAAAATAAGGTTACTCTCCCAGTTCCAATTCTCTTTAACAAGTTACCTGTTCAGCACACTCATTTATCATGGGAAGAATTAGAGCCTTCTTCATTTGTAAGCAAATGAAATCCATACTATGCAGGATGCAGGAGATATTTATCAGAAGATGGAGGACGCGGAGAGAAGGACGTTCCACAATTATGTTTCTGTCTCTCCAGTTGTCTTCACAGAACAGAGCAGGGCTGTCTCTGGATTTAATTTAGAATGCTCATTACTGCTAATAGTTATCTGGAAACCACCAGTGACCAATTGTAGAAATGACTTGTCAGATCTCTAATGGAAACAAGTAATTTCTGAGCTTTGAGTTGTTATAATTTCAGCAGTACAACTCGATCTATGCTGTGGGGTCTGGGGCCTCAAACGAATGAGATTTGATTATTCTACATCGTGTATAATTAAAATATGCTCTACTATTAAATGGTTGTTCCCATTTTATCATAAGAGTAATAATCGCTACCGTTTATTGAGCTCTGGCTCTGAGCTGGGCACTTTAAAAAGCTCTTTGCTAGTGTTACTTTAATATTAAAGCGGTTTTACAAGATAGAGAGTTATTATTTCATTTTTGAAGGGCATAGTTTTAAATTTTATTTCTAGATGAGAATATTTCACAAAACTTAGGATTTTTGGTTTCATGTTGTCTGCCTATTGAACTGGAAGGAGTCTTAGAATTGAATCCAACTTTTTTTATTATACGTGGGAGAAACTGAGGCCCAGGAAATGTGATATGGCAAAGGTCCTCTTGGAGGCAGTCTAAGGACCATGGGTTCTGTGTGTCCACTTCTGTGGCTGACCCTGGGCCAGTCACTTAGCCTTTCTTTATTTTTCTCGTCCTTAAAATGGCCATGATAATAGCACCTACTGCTTAGGGCTGTTAAGAGGCGTGAATGAGTGGCTGTATGTGACGCCCGTGTGCCCGGCCAACATGTTCTGTGTGGAGCTGTTGCTCCTTCTTACTGTTATTGGTGTACTTGGTATTTTTGCTCCTCTGCCATATGGTTCAAGTATCTCTTGCTCAGACATTTTCCTGACGCCCTAAATCCTGTTTTTCTTGAAGGTGAAGGAGAGCTTTCTATGCCAATGTGTTCTAGGATTTATGGTTTTTCTTTAAGACTGTGGTCCTTTGGCTGCTGTTATGTTTTTATGGCATTAATATTTTTTATTGTAGCATTTTCAGGAGCAAATTCTGCAGCTGAAATTGAAATGGCCACACTGTTCTCAGTGTCTCCCTTTTAGGTCTTTATAGGTCACTGAAATTTTTCATTTGGCCTGAGCTACTAAATGCACGATCTCTGTGAGATGGTAGTGTGAACTTTCTGTGAATGTTAACAGGACATGCCCTTGGCATCTGAAGCTAATTTTAGGATCAGCATGCATATTAAGGAGATGGCTTGATTTAAAGGGGAAATTCATAATTTCTCTTATTCCAGTCTCAGATGACATCTAGCCATGAGCATGTGTGTTTAGCCAGGGACAGGCAAGACCTCAGTCCGTTTCTGGTTTTGCTCAGAGTTCATCTGTTCGATAAACATTTTCAAATACATGCCCCTGTGCCAGGCTTTCTGCCAGGGTCTTAGGAATCTCAGTGGGTTAAGACAAGGTGAGTCTCCCTGTCAAGAGGCTCAGAGTCTAGTTGGGAAGCTGGATAGGAAGACAGTGCAGTGATAGAGGTAAGTTCAGGGTGCCACAGGGCCACAGAGGAGGGACTCTGAACTGGCAGCAGATTCAGGGAAGCCCCCTGGAGGGAGGTGTTGCCTGAGTTAGGTCATCAGGGGCAAATAGGGATTGGCCAAGTGGAGAAGCTCGGAGAGAATCCCAGATGCGAGGACTGGCATGCGCTAATGTAGAGAGAGGCAGGGCAGGGCATTGTGAGTTGGTTGGCTGGAAATGGGTGGTGTGATGGGGCTTGGAGAAGTGAGGCCATTGAAGCAGACAGGGGTCAGATCCTGCAAGGGTTGAATGTTACGCTGCTTTGTTTGATTTTTGTCCCCAGATGAAAGGAGACCAATGATGGTTTTAATGTGGGGAGAGAAATGACTGGAATTGTGCTTTCAAAAGATTATCCAGGCTGGTAACTGCCAGGAGAAGAATTTGGAGGGGGCAAAGTTGGTGGTAAGGGGATAGTTAAAAGGCTCCTGTGGTGTTGTGGGCACAGGGGGAGAAATGCTGGAGCTACGGATGTGGAGTAAAGAGACACTTGGAGTAGAGTCGGAATTTGAGAGCTGGAGGAGCTCTGGGAATCATCTCATCCAGTCCCTTCCCTTGACACGAGGGGACTCTGAAGCCCTTAGAGGGGTGGGGACTTCCTCAGGCAGGTGTGCAGTATTAGAATTCCTTTCTACTACACTGGACGGTCCTCATGCTCAAATGTAAAAACCATGTGCCTTATTTAAACTGGTAATCTGTTGTCTAGTACCTCCACTAGCTGAGGGCATAATTACCTGCATGGCAAGCTATGGTAGGAAGTTGGTAAGTCAGTTTTGTCTTTCTAGATGCTAATGTATTAATAGTAGTGTACTTCCCAGACGATGGAAAGAGGAGGCCTGGCTAAGGCAGGGTTCATGAAGGCTAGTGCTTACCTGCTGGGAACCTGTGCTGGACACTACAGTCTCTCTCTCCCTTAAAAAAATTTTTTTTGGGTTAGTGATGTGAGGGTAAGGGGAAACTTCAGCCCTTTACCCTTGAAGGTTCACTGAAAGATTAACTCATAAGCAGGTTAATAAGAGAAAGACATTTCTTTACCCTGCGGATGGGGAGAATCACAGAGTGATTACCTGGTATCTCAGTGGGGTCTAGAAGTTTATACACCCACATTTTAGAGGGGAGAGGGAAATGAAGAATAGAGGTAATTCTGTTTAGGGGCACTAAATGGTTACTAGGGATGATGAATAGGTACTTGGGGGAGTGAATGGATGAGAAGAAACAGATTAATTTGTGAGTGATTCTCCTTGGAAATTAAGTTAACCCAAGAGACAGGTATTATCTTTAAAATGGGTTGGGCCAGATCTCTTTGCCTTCTTGATTTTTTTCCCCTGGAATATATTGAGATAATGGAAGGGGAAGGAAAGGCAATTTTTGATGGGTCCCTCTGGTTTTATGCAGATAGAAGGAAAGGCCCTGACAGCCTGTTGATCTCTAAGGGCCTTTATTTCAAAATACTCTTTATACCAAGGACTTATATTTTGGGGTAAAATTCTGGGAGGTCCTTCAGTGGGGAAGACTCAGAATCTGGGACAGCATATCCAGTTCACGTAGCAACCTTTATCAACATGCAGAAGAGTTTAATTCTGGCTGGGACAGGGAATGACATGGATAGCTTTCTGTCTCCATTAATACAGGTGGATGGTGTTCTTTAATGGCTGTTTAATATTTCATAATGAGAAGGGATAGATTGAGCCATGATTCACATTACCTTTTACTATGGGACATTTCAAATTGTTTTTACTTTCTCAGTTTTGCAAAGCAGTGTTTCAATATCTTTGTGTATATGTTTTTATAGTTATGTGATTTTGTTTTTCTTAGGGTAAATTCCTAGAAATGATATTTCTGGATGGCAGAGGTTTTAACTATAACTTATGTGCAACAAACAGTAGATATTATGAATTCATATTATCTATCTGATTGATATATAAGGATTAGGATTAGTAAGTCTAGTGCCTCTCTAAGGAATTGGGAACACTCTTATCCAGATGTGGCTGAAACAATTGTACCCTGGCCATACCTGGGTCTCTCTTCATTTCCATCTTTTTCAGCTTTTGTCTAATACTCACTTGCCCTGAGGTAGTGGCCTTCTTGTACTGAGGCCCTTATTCCTATTTGTTGAAAATTTGTGGTCTCAGCTGAGGCATTGGTCAAATTTGAGTGTTTTATCTGTGACTTTGCTAGGAGGTTTGCATCTTTAAATTTGCTTTGTAATATCTAAATTGTGAGTACTTATTGCCAAAGCTTAGCTCTCTCACCCTCTGTCCCCACCCCAGCTGTATGGTCCTGAAGCTTTCAGAGCACCATGGTGTGTAGATATGGACATGGACTCAAGAGTGGCAAAGACGGGGTTTAGGTCTGTCTCTGCCACTTCCTGACCTGTAGCTTGAATAGGTTGCTTCTGGAACCTCATGTGTGAAGTGGGGCTAGTACTGTCTTTCATTCAATGTTATGAAGATTTCGTGAGCTGTGGTGTGGAAGGCACTTGTCATGCTGCCTGGCACACAGTGGGTCTGCAGTAAATGCTGTGTCTGCTATTGTGAAGACACAGCCGCTGCCCTGGGTTCTGCCCCAGCAGATTCAGATTCAGTTTCTGCTGATAAATAAAATCCCTAACCTTGCCTTGGTCCATGAGATCCTGTCCTGTGTGACCAGCAGCTTCCTTTCTCTCCAAGTTCAGTATGTTCCCCTGTCCTCTCGTGTACTGTGCTTCGGCCATACAGGCTATTCTTCTTCAACCATACCTGGCTGGTTCCTGTGCCAGGGCCTTCCTGCACGCTTTGTCCTTGGCCCGGACACCCCCCTGTCCTTGAAGGGCAGGCTCCTGCACCTCGATGTCTCAGCTTCATAGTCACCTTGCTGGAAAGGCCGTCCCAAAACCCTTTGCCAATTCATTATTCTCTCTTCTTGGAAGTATGCAGCGCCCTGTCTTTGTCAGTAATCTTAGGACCGTGATTGCGTCTTTATTTCTGTACTTGCATAACATGTATCTCCTCTGCTCTGTGTGTAGTGCTCAGGGCTAAACCCAGTAAGATGGAAAATCCTTGTCCCTCGATGAATGTGTAACCTTGTGTGAAATACTAGGCTTTTCTGTTTTGGTTGCTTTATCTGTAAAATGGGAAAAACAATATCTCATAGGCTTGTGAAGAGGATTAAATAACATGCTGGGATAGTGCCTGGTCTACCAGGTCTTCAGCAAATGGGGCAGCTGCTGTGGTTATTGCTAATAATGTGGCTGAGACAGCATATCCAGAGGGAGACCGCTTGTGCTTGTAAGGCTGGTGGGAACATGCAGAGCCAGTCTCAGGAGAGCAAGCAAGGGCAAGGAGAGGCTAAGATGAGGGGACAAGGGTGAGCTTAGAGCAAGGCAGGACAGCAAGAAGCATGTGGGACACAGCTCAGTGGAAGTAGCTGAGTACCGTGTCTGTAGCTGGCAGAGTGAGTATCACAGCCACTCCCTGTGTGGCGCCAAGGGCCTTTGCAGAATTGAGGCTTTGGAGTCAAACTGGACTATGGCTGGCTGTGGGAATGTCTGGTACGTGTCAAGTACAGGGCTCATCTGTGTAGTTGGGTGGCCTATTGGAGTGAACGTACCTGTACACGCTCTGGCCATGCCCTCCATAAACCTGGTCAGGTGGGGGGCTGGGAAATGGAAATTTTTATAATATTTTTAAAGGCCATTTGGAAAGAGATTTTTATAGTTATACAAATAAAAATTATTCTTGAGCCCAGTAATTCATTTGGGGGAAATTTAACCTAAACAAACAGCCCAGTAAAAAAGAAAAGAGCTGTGTTCACAGAGGTGTTTGTTGCCACATCGTATGTAATTGGGAAGAGTTTGGGAAGAAGGGAAATTCTGTTTTATATTTGTTCTCGCTTATCTCTTTGACTCCTTATAACAAGCTTGTATTGAGGGTGTTTCACAGATGAGGATGCTCAGGTTGGAGAGATTAAATGCCTTGCCAGTGAGTCTGGTGGGACAGAGAAACTACAAAGAAGACAGAATCCCAAAACTTGTAAAGGCTTTGTACTTTCCACTGGAACATACCAAGTCCATGAATGCCCAACAGAAAAATGGTTAGGGGATTGACTTTGAGTCCGTTCAGTGGAATTGAGCACAGCCATTTAAAGTCATAATTATGTGTAATTCTATAACAACAAGGAAAATACTTAAGATATATTAAGGAAAAGCAATAGAATATATAAATCATTTGTGTTATAATTCTGCAAAAATGTATATTCATGAGCAAAGGCTGAAAGAAATATGAAAAGAGTTGATTTCATTAGGTAGTTATATTCCAAGTGTCGTTTGGGGTTCAGTTTTAAAATTCTGTTATTGCTTCAGTATTATTTGTTAATAAATAGCTATTTGCCTAGTAACGGTTTTCTTGATGATTTGAAGACGCCGGGGAGAGTGTTGGCATCAGAAATGAATTCCAGAGAGTCCTCCTCATTTTATTACCTCACTTAGCAGCTGCTGGGCAGAGTTATCTTACATGCAGTATTGTTTACTAGAGAAGAACTTTGGGCAGCAAGAATTTGTGCTTTTTGTTGCGTTTAGGTGAGATCTGTTTTTTGTCCTTTTAAGGAGGATAAAAAATTGATGGTGGCCCAGAGAGATCTGCTCATTGAGGACCTGGGGGAGAAATGGATTCCTTTTTAAAGCTGTGTTTACTGCTTGCTAAGTACCAGGCTCTGCCAGGTGCTTTAGCTCATTTAGTTGTCCCAACTCCGCTGCAAAGTAATTGATTTCATTCTCATTTTAGGGATGAGCCAACAGTGGTTCAAAGGTGTTAAATAATTTCCCCAAGGTCACATGACTCACAGGTAGCAGCACTGGGTATTTAGTCTGTGTGTGCTGACCCTGCAGCCCCTGCTCTTACCCCTGGCTGTCTTGGTAGACAGATGGTCTTGTCGGGTGAGCTGCCGCTTTGTGCAAGCCACTGAAACTGACAGCCATTTAGGCACCCTGCTTAGATCTCAGTTGAGGTGGGGCTGCTGGAGTTGCCCTGATTCTTTATGTTGTTGGTTTTTGTTTTTTTCCTCTTTTAGATGGACGTTTAGCCTAAGCAAGACTTTGAACAGGGAGTGGGAGGAGGAGGAATCCAGAGTGACTAGCGACTCCTACCAGATCTTTCCCCTCTCCCGTTTCAGAAGGCGCCACCCTGTAATCACAGTGGGATGTTTCTCTATTTAGATGGCTACAGTTCCACAATGACACTTGATTTCCAAGGTTGGAATGTGGCAATGACAGCCCTTGCCTTAGCTTACTTTTGAGCATTAAGTTTCTGAGTCACTATTCGGTGGGTTTTACATTTTGAGGGATTTGTTTGTTCTGTACTGTAGGCTGTTTTCTGTTCTTCCACCTATTTTTTTTTCTTGAACTTATTTCTCATAAGGGGAAAAGTACGCATGAGAAAAATATTCATATTTTAAATTTGTATGCTGTGCTAAACACTATACTAAACATTCTAATTAATTTCTTTTAATCCTTCTACTACCTCTATGAGGTAGGTATTATAGTCCTACTTTTATAAATAAAGGAAATGAGGCACACAGAAAAAGTTAACTTAAAAAAGATCATATAGCTCAGTGGTTCTCAAACCCTTTGTAACAATGAAAATACATCGCAGCATTAGGAAGGTTGAGACCCACTGATATATCTAGTAAGGTAGTCTGGATTGTATTTATTCACTAATTTATTCATTCATTTGAGTTGATTGAGCATCTCCTGTGTTGTGGATATTATATGTTAAAACCCTGGGAGCAAACAGACGTGAAAGATCGAGTGAATTGTAGTCTTATAATAAATATGACAATAAATGTTACTAATTAACATGTGAATAGAGGGGATGAATACAGATTGTGAAAATAATTAGCAAGAAAATAAGAGCTGTGTGTTAGAGAGTGACTTGGTTGGACTGGTGGAGATAGGCCCCCTTTAGATCTGGGAGTGATGGAGGGCCTTTCCCAGGTGGTGACATCTGAGCTGGGATGGCAGGGATGAGATGGAGCCAACCTGGCAGGGCCTGCAGGAAGAGCTTTACAGGCAGACAAGGGCTTGGCTTACTTGAGGACCAGAAAGGAGGCCAGTGAGGCTGGGACATTATGAACAGGGGATAAAGTGATACCTGATGGGGCTAGGGAGGGGGGCAGCAGCCAGATCATATAGTGCACTCTGTGTGGCCAATAGGCAGGGAGTTCTAAGAGTCATGAACAAAACAAAACAAAACAAGGGGAGTGATGTGTCTGATCAGTCTGACTCTGAAGCCTGTGGGCTCTCATTCCACCTCACCGCCTTAAAGAAGTTCTTCAGTGCTCTGTATCTGTCCACCTCTTCAGCCAGCCATTGGCTGTTTAGTAACTGTCTCGTGTTTTCAGACTACCATGCTCAAGTTAGCTGTGGTTCCCCATCTCTGAGTGATGGGTGGGTAGAAAGGCAGGTAGCCGGCTGGCTTGGTGCAGTGTCATCATTGCTGTGATAAAAAGGGTATGTGGGAACATTGAGAAGGGTCCCCAGTCCAGCCTGGTGGGGTCAGTCACAGAAGACTTTGTGAACGAAGTGATAATAAGCAGAGAACTGGACTGGCAATTGGGAAAAGGCGGTGCTTGTATCTAGTTTTATTTATTTGGGCCCATCTGGCGTTTGCCATGACCTTCTGAAGGCATATTTGCCTTTCCCGTATTTTAAAAAAATCTTTCTTTACCTATAAGTAGGATAAATATTCTTTCAAATGTTACTAAGGATTTTAACGCTGTGTACAATGCGGGCATTCTAAACAACCTCCATAAATATTTTATTGGTAGCTGAGTAATAGAATAAGGGATCTCTTTCCAGGAAGCATCTGGTGGGGTAGACTTTTTTGTTTGAATGAATGTTTTATGTGTTGTTTCCCTAAAACATTTAAAAGGAGGCTTTAATGAGCCTACTAGTTGTTACTTATGCTTTTCTTTTTTAGCCGTGAAATTGAAGCCTTAATTGTTAACAAGAGGAACAAAGGTAGACAGATTGAAAATATACTTAATGTAGAATATGCTTATTATTTCCTTTTATCCAGTCATAAAGCTGTGCTTATTAAAAGATGGTGTAATGGACATTGAAAACTTAAAGAGGGTGGTGGGAAAGAGGTGAAGGATAAAAATCTACCTCCTGGGTACAGTGCACATTATTCTGGTGATAGGTATAGAAAGCCCTCACTTCAGCATTATATAATTCATCCATGTAGTAAAAAATACTTGTATCCCCTAAATTTATTGAAATTTAAAAAAGAGTATTATGCTATTCGTATTTTCCTGTTGCAGTTTAGCTATTTTTAAAATCAACTTTACTGAGATATATTTTACATAACATCTACCAATTTTAAGTGTTGGATGAATTTTGACAAATGTATAGTCCCACATAATGACTATTTTAATTGATAGATATACATATGACTATAGTTTTTCTTTTTTTACATGGTGTGTAGTTCTAGGCTCATGTAACCAACACCACAATCACAGTATAGCACAGCTCCATAACACCACACAATTCCCTTCCGTTCCCTCTTTGTGGTCAAACCTCCTCACCCACGTGTCTGGCAACTACTCTCTACTTTTCATCCCTATAATTTTGCCTTTCCCAGAATGTCAACTAAATGGAATCATATAGTATGTAATCTTTGGAGACTGGCTTCTTTTCCTCAGCATAATGTCTTTAAAATTCCTTCATGTTGTGTGCACAGTAGTTGCTGAGCCCTGTCCCACCATATGAATTACACCGTTTATCCATGCATCCTCTGAAGGACGTGGGGTTCTCGCCAGCCTTTGCTAATTATTAATAAAACTTCAGTAAACACTTGTGGATGGGTTTTTGTGGGAACATTGGTTTTCATTTCTCTAGGATAAATACCCAGGGGTGGAATTGTTGTGTCATGTATTGAGTATAGTTTTTTCGGTAAGTAATCTCCAAACTATTATGTAGAGTGTCTCTGTGCAATTTTGCATACCATCAGTGGAGTATAAGAACTCCATCCTCACATCCTCATCAACATTTAGTATTGTCAATTGTCAATTTTTTTTTTTTTTTTTTCTGAGACAGAGCCTTAAGCTGTCCCCCTGGGTAGAGTGCTATGGCATCACAGCTCACAGCAACCTCCAACTCCTGGGCTCAAGCGAGTCTCCTGCCTCAGCCTCCCAAGTAGCAGGGACCACAGGCACCTGCTACAACACCTGGCTATTTTTTTTGGTTGCAGCCATCATTGTTGTTTTGGCAGGCCCGGACTGAATTTGAACCTGCCACCTTAGGTGTATATGGCTAGCACCTTAGCCACTTGAGCCACAGGCACCGAGCCAGTATTGTCAATTTTTAAAGAAAAATTGAGCCTTTCTAATAGGTGTGTAGTGGTATCTTATTATAGTTTTAATTCCCATTTCCCTGATGGCCAAAGATCTTTTCTTGTGCTTATTTGCCATGTTTCTGGATGTCCTCCCTTGTGTTGGGTCTGTTCAAATTCTTTTTTTTTTTTTTTCAGAAAAATTGGTTTCTGGCTCGGTGCCTGTGGCTCAATTGGCTAAGGCGCCAGCCACATACACCTAAGGTGGCGGGTTCGAATCCCCAGCCCGGGCCCGCCAAACAACAATGATGGCTGCAACCAAAAAATGGCTGGGCGTTGTGGCGGGCGCCTGTGGTCCCAGCTACTTGGGAGGAGGAGGCAGGAGACTCGCTTGAGCCCAGGAGTTGGGAGGTTGCT